>QANZ01036495.1:69236-82863 GCA_003254925.1 Chamaecrista fasciculata | reverse complement strand
GCAGAGCAGAGCGTAGGTCATTTTTGGATGCATTGAAGAGATTTGAAGTATAAGTCACATGAAGAAGAAACCAATTTCTCCATCCCATTTTCTAAATCTGAAGCTTTCTCTTCTGGGTATGATTCTACTTCGCTCACTACTCATTTGGTTCTTTCATTCATTTTTCAATATTTTTTTTTATTTGGAGATTTCTTCTTCTTCTAATATCCTTCGTCTTGGGTTCTGCGAGTTGGTAGGTGTAATCATTATTATTTCTGCGTTTGGGTGGTGTGGTGTTGTGTTGTTTTTCCCGTTTGGAGACGAGTCTTTTTTTTTTTTTGGTTTTTCTTTTCTGGTGGTTGTTCTTGATGTTTTTCCTAATGTGGGGTGCTTTGTTTTTGTTACAATGTAATCTAAGGTCCCAGCTTTTACTCTGTTTTCTTGAGATTTATGTTTCACAATGAAGAGACGTTGACAGTTTAATTTACCCCACGGGACATTTCTCAAGGTATGGTAGTTTAGTTTCCCTTCATACTTGAATAAATTATCTTCTTTATTCTAACTTTCATGAAATTTCTCTAATAGTCCCAAGTAAAATTAGTAGAAATAATCTTGAATTTGATTATCTATTACATTGGGTGACAAACGAAGCTTTCAAGCAACTATAGTTAGTGACTTCTTCTGATTGCTTCAAACTTTGAACGGAGGTTGCTGTTGAAATTTAAGAAAATGGATTCATGCCTCTTAAGGTCTCAAAAGAAATATTTTTTTTCTTTTCTGACTCAACTGTGATTTGATCAAATTTTGTATCTCTGCAATTTTGTTTTTGGAAGTTTGTGATTCACTTTAATTTGAGTTAATTTCAATAATTTGAAGTGTTTTGAGATGATTTTTGCTGGGTTATGCAATCTAAGTGTTTTGAGATGGTTTTTGTTGGCTTGATCTTTATCTGAGTCTAAATACATGTAGTACCACCAGCCAACATTAGATGTCTTTGAACAGGTTATTAATATACTTCAATTGATATTATTTAAAGATTTTGGTCAGGTTTTGGTCAATGTAGCATTCTTTAAATAATATTTTTTTCCTTTTCAGAATTTCCCAGGATTGAGTTTCCCAACCATCTCTTCTATTGGTCCAAATGCAGCTATCATTCATTATTCTCCACATGCTGAAGCATGTGCCGAGCTTGATCCAAACAAAATTTATCTTTTTGATTTTGGAGCCCAGGTTTGTCTACTATTTTATACAGTTTGCAGCATAGGCTTATAACTTCTATTGCATTCATGTGCAAGCAATAACGGGTAATCTCTTTAAAGTATCTAGATGGAACAATTGACATAATAAGGACGGTTCATTTTGGGAAACCTTCAGCACATGAGAAAGCATGCTATACAGTAGTAAGTGCCTTTATTATAAAAGATTGATTTCATATCGGCCATACTTAAAAGTCTGTGATTTGAATTAATTGTTCGACCCATATCATAAAAGACTGTCAATCATTGTATATTATAATAGCTATTTGGTGAAATTTGGGTTTGTTTATTTAGCAATTTGTTTCTGTTGCTCTAATCATTGTAATTTGGTTTTGGGTATGCTTCAACTCAAAGCTTCTTAATTGTTGAATTTGTAAACTAGGCTCTTATTTTGATTGACAGTCTCTTCATTCCAAAAAAAAAAATTGTGATAGTTTATCAGTTTTATTTTGATTTCAATTTAATTTATTAGGTTAAACTGAAATCATTATGATTGTCTTGAAACTTAAGAGTTCTGATTACAGTCTGTTATATTTCATATTGCCTATTAACCTTCTCAAGTGATGGATAGCGCTGTTATGTTTCAAGCTTTCAATTTTTTAACTTTTCCCCAATCTGTGAGCTCAATTGTATTTGTGTGAAGCTCATTTTTTTCAAGTGAGTCAGGGTGGAACTGTATGTTTGAGTCACACTTCAATGTTAGGAATGGGTGGAAGCTAAGGAAAAATAAAAGTTGGATACTAAATATTAAAAGTATTTGGAAGCTTGATACTAAATAGGTGGAAGCCATCTGTCTGTAGAAACAGAAGCAAAAATATTGAAACCTAGACCACAGATAGAAATGACTGGTTATGGACTATAATATATATATATATATATATATATTACAAGTGATCCTTTTACTCCAATTATTTTCCTTCATAAATTGTGCTTCCCATATTTTGTAGGTGCATGGCCTTGGAGCTGATATAGATACTCTTTGTGTGGGACCTAGACATGCAAGCAGAGAAGTATGAACTAAACATTTATGGTGCAAATATAGTTTTCAAAGTTCAAATCGAATGCCAATTAAAATTGTTATTTGAATTATCCTTAGGAAGATTTTTTTGGTGAGCTACGAAATTTGCTGTCTGAGATGCCGGAAGTAACAGAATTGCACCTTGTGCCTGATGCACATGTTCCTGTGATGGGGTTCAATTTTAATGGTGTTTCCTAGATCTCCTTTATGCAAGGTTATCTTTGTGGGTTATTCCGGAACTAAGTTATTTCTGCAAAAAAAATAAACTGAGTATTTTTTAGGCATAATTCATGTTAGGGGCATAATTAAAACTAACGTTTCACATTGGGGGCACAACTGACACAATTGAAACGTTAGGGGCATAACTGAAAATCACCGCAAACGTTAGGGGCACGAAAGGGTGTTTTGCCTAAATCAAATAGTAGTGCACATGCAAACCTTAGCTAAAGAATGATCTTGCTAATTTCATTTGTCCTGTTTAGGTATTTTGTTCTATCTATTTAGTTTTTATTAACGTTCTATAGTCAACTATACTTTGTTTTATCTCTATTTATCGATTATAAATTGCTTGGAGAAACTTTGATGGATGGGCAATCTATTCTATTATGTATATATAATAGATATAGCAATAACTTGTTCACTGTTCACTTAGAGACCTATTACTATTTCTAAGCCATTAGCCAATTGCCCAATTCTATTCATCACTTATATGAGCAATTACCATTTCACATATAGCTCAATAAGCAGACATTGACACTAATTTCCAGTTCCTTCGGGGGCATCACAATTTGATGCATTCAAAAGGGTGGGAGAAAAGGTGGTTTCCATTTCAAGTTTTGTTTTATAGTAGAGTGTATGATCCTGTGGTTGTGTTTTAGTTTAGAGACGTTGATGATTTTGTTCTATATACTATTTGATTCTGGAAGGCATCAATAAAACAAGGTTTCTGTGTGTAGCAATGTGATGCAGGACTAAACCAAGCTTTATGAATACTTATTGAATACTATAACTCATATATCTTGAAGTTTTAGCTTTACTTGATAATTTTATCTTTGCTTTAAAATATTGATATTGTGTTCGATGCACGGCGGTTTATGGTTAATGACACCCATTTTGTTGACTTGCAGTTTTCAGGATTGGTGCTGTGAATGCTGTCTTTGGATCTGCTTATGCAGATATTGGTAATACCAAGTTCATTGTATCTGTGTGAGTAGACATGTAGAGATTGGTAATAACAAGTTCAATCCACTTCAATTGAACAAGAGCTAGATTTAGTCTCTTGCAACTCTACTACATCCTTAATCTCTGAAAGAGCCAGATTGAAGTGATGAAGGTCTTTAAATCCCATATTTCTACTAACCAGAGAGGTATTTTAATATTTTTAAGATTAAATTATTAGTTCATTTAGTAATCTTTTAACGACTAAATAATTAATTTACTTAATATTTTCTATCGTGAATATGATGTGTTGCCTCTCTGCGGCACAATGTTTATATGTCTTAATAAATGATAATATTCTCTATAGTAATCCTCTCTTCTCACTGTTGATGACCAAATGTATGGTCATACATCTCTTATTTTTTTTCTTTTAATCTGAAATGAAATTAAGATAGGGAAAGAAATAAAATAATGAAACCTTATGACAATTGATAGTTTTATAGTATTGTCTTGCTTAATCTTGTATATCTATTGGCTTTAGCCTTTATGTCATTCATGCAATGACATTTATAGTTGTATTGACTTGGAGGTCAATGCTCACATGAGTCACACCCACGTAGCAGACGAGAACCACGGCACCCAGAGCAAGCACAAACGGAGCAGATCAGAACGGACCGAGCAGACGACAGAGCAACGGAGCAGATCTGACCAAGAGAGCACAAAAACGCAGGCGAAATACAGAGAGCAGCGAACGGAGTCAGAGAGCAGCGAACGCAGGCGAAATATGATGATGATGGATTAATGTTAGTGACGCCTTCACTACTAATCATTTCTATCAATTGCTTCAATTCGCTCTTCTTCACCACAATCTTCATCCTCACTACCCCTTCTTCCTCTCTAGTAATACTTATACATCTATATGATGAAGGACCATTCTTGCTTCTGTTCTTTTGATTCCCACCTCTGAACAACCTAAATTCTCTCTTTCTTACAATCTTCATTTCCATGTCGCACTTAATTTGCGTGTATATATATGTATGTATATGAATATATATGTGTGCGTGGAAGCTAAACTGATTGAAGCTGCCTCTGTTTATTCGATCTCTAATCCCACCCTTTTCAAAACCCAGAAATTTCAGCATCATCCAGCGAAGAAGAAAAATCCAGAGTGTTCCTTATTTCTTGGTGAAATTGTTTAAAACTTCGATTTCTTTATTTTTTCTTATATTTTGATCCTATTATAAAAGAAAAAATATCTTATTGCAAAGAAATAAAACTTTTGGGATATTTAAGTTAGTTTTGACCTCAACTTCTGGTAATTTTTTAACCGAATTAAAGCTCGGGGTACCAAAGTGTTAACAAAGAATACCACAAGGTACTAAAGTGTTACATTTTAAATTACAGGGTACCAAAGTAAAATAGGGCCAAACCACAGGCTACCGAAGTGTAATTTACTCTTGTTTTTTTGTGCTAGTGTCTAATATATATAACTTAATGATCTTTTTTACTTTGATAAATGATAAATTAAAATAAAATAATTAATAAAGTTAGAGAAATAAAAAAATGGATTTAAAAATTTATTATTTATTAAATAATTAATTTAAATATTTTAGTTTATTTTTGTTAAATAATAAAAGATGAAATATAATCAGTAACAATATCTTAGAGAATATAAAAATATCTTAGATGATATAATTAAAATAATATCTCGTGTAATATTTAAAATATTTCATTAATATTTTATAAATATATAATAAATATATAATATGTAATTATCTTACAAAAAATTTTGATGCTCTCCCACTAATTCCTGGCTGATGGTTGATTAATGTCCTTTATTATGTTAATGCCAATCTATATAATAATTCCAGCTTTTTAATCAAACAAATGCCCTGTCTTTTCTTCAATTATGGCGTTATATGGGAAACTCTTATCTGTATCTTCTTGATAGGGATGTTCTAACAAGAGCCGGAAGCTTTTCGCAATCGCCCGTGGCATTATCACTTTATCTTCTCTTCAGATTTTGTATGAAAGAATAAGGGCCTCAAATCTTACGAATAAAAACAAGCAACTTATGAGTTGGCGAAGTAAAGGAAGGAAAAGGATAAGCAATTATGAATCTTTCATATTACATTTAATGAGTACTACTAACAAAACTTATTTATTGAGTATGCTCCAATGAGATATTACATTGTAAAAATCTTTCGAATATACCTAATAACAATAGTTGTTTTGTCCTTGATTCAAAAGAAAAAGAAAAAACTGAGACTTCTTGTTTATCATCAAACGTGATGTTACATTTTTAAAAACTTTCAAATATACCTAATAACAACAATTTTGGTTTTTCTTCTACTATTAAAAAGAATAAAAAAATGCAATATGGGGGATTACAGTTTACAAGCTTACAAATGAATGAAATGGATCAACTAAGAAGGACTGAATTATTATTTAATGGCCATTAGATGAGTTGACTGAAGATTTATCTATTAACTTTTAAATTGTAAAACCACCACTACCAAGAAGCAGAGTTGTCATCGTTCCCTTCCTTTCCTCTTCCTTCAAAGTGAAATGCACCGTTTCACTTAATTCTTGAGATGAGATGATAAATTAAACATTGGTTGATTAATCCAACGGTTCATATTTATTTAAAATTCAAAGAATTGCATAAGGTTTTGATTTTAGAGATCAGGATTTCTATACTGTAGCCGAAGCACTCTCACAAATTAATAGGGAACAAGTCAAAACATTATCAGATATTGATAATGCAATAATAATAGGTACCGAAATGGGCCTGAGATTCTTGTACTATTGTAATTATAGGTATCAGCCTATATTCTCGTTTCGTTCTTCCTTATCGTGCCCTCCTTTTTTTCTCTTCTTTCTATTATTTCCCTTGAGCCTAATCCCCAATTTCCGATTACTCTCTCCCATTACACATGACTGAAGAAACCGACGCCGTCTTCCACCCGCCGCCGACGTCGGAAACAACCACCCGACCAGTCGGCGGCACCGAGTACAGCTGGTGCAAGTCCGTCCTCGCCGGCACCGGAATTACTGTTCTCGGCCTCCTTTTCTCGAAACCCCCAGATATCCCACTGATTCAAACTGAACTTCGCAATATACAAAATTCCCATCCTATCCTCCGCTCCAAGCTCCATTTCGACGCCTCCACTAACGTCTTTCACTTCGTAACGCCTCCCAAACCTCACATAGAAATCACGCCCTTCGATTTGCAATTCACGTCCCGCATCGTCGGAATCGACCACCGCATCAGTCCGTTCCAACGAATCCTCGAGCACGAGCTTAATTGGAACTCGTGGCGTGATCCTAGTGGCTCAATGCTCGCCGATGCCGACGTCTTCCACGCGAGCGTCTACACCATCAGTGACAGCCAATGGGCTGGGTTTCTCCGGCTGCACACGTCAGCATGCGATCGTGCGGCGGCGGTGGCGTTGCTGAAGGAACTTCTGGCTAGAGTTGCCGGAAGAGTGAAGGAATCGGTAGAAAAGGAAACTGTCAATTTGGCCATTGAGGATCTCATTCCGGAGGGGAAGGCTAGCAAACCGTTTTGGACGCGTGGATTGGACGTGCTTGGATATTCGTTGAACTCTCTGAGGTTCTCGAATTTGGATTTCGTGGATGCTGATTCCCCGAGATGCTCTCAAGTAGCCAAATTGCAATTGAACACTGACGAAACAGAGAGGCTGATTTCTGTGAGTGTCTCTTTCTTATTTTACCACGATACTACGTTTATTAATGATTGTTTTATTCTTCTTGAATATGTATTTTATTAACTGTGTCAACAGCTCTCTCATTTTTTTTAAGTAGAATGTAGAAAATCCCCTGTTTTGACTCGGATGGGGACTGTGGGATGCATTAAACGCATGTATAAGTTATGAAATGAGGCGTTGAGGACGGTGAGGATTAAGTCAATATGATATTATACTATTATAGTAATAAACTATAGTGTAGAAAATTGGAGAGCTTGTGGTGGGATTAAACTGAAATAAACTATTACTCTTGGACTGAATTTACAAATCTCTCCAACACTCTTATAACTTATCTTACAATTGTTTTTCTCACTCACACCTCACGTCACTCTCACCTCTCACACACTCCACTTACTCTTCTCTTTGGTGCACACTCAATTCACTCAATAACTATACACTTCACTCACTCATACTCTTGCCACAATTACACAACACATATATATAGGTCCTATGGTCGGTTTGTATATGGCGGTAATTTCAGACCTCTAGAATTTTCTACCACTTTCACTATATCTATTATTTAATTGCTATAGTTTCTAGATATTAGCCTATAATTGTAGAACTCTCTAGAAAATAATTAATTGGATAATTATAGACTATTCTAGATAGATGGAGAGAGAGATAAGCCGGTGATGACTTAACAAATAGTTGTAATTCTGTGAAAGAAAAGTTTCTAGTGTCATGCTGTGTTATCATTTCAAGAGGTAAGTCTCATTCGAAAAACGTGTGGTCCATAATCGCGAATGTAACATGAGTTCTGAGTCTCCATAATTCCTTGTATACACTGTCATGTGTTTTGGTGCGTATTTAAGAGATTATTGAGCTGTTTCTTTTCTTTCAATCATTCTTCACATTGCTGCATTGCTATAGGTGAAGGACCACAGCATTCAAAAACTAGGGGAAATGATTTTTATAAAAATGAAAAACAGAAATGGTCATGACTAAAAGTCTAAAAGTATAATAACAGATTTTGTGAAATCGATTTGACAGAAGTTCTGAAAAATTAGTGCAGTCTGGTGAGCCAAATAAAACTTATGACTTTAACACAAAGACACAAACACGAGACAGAACATGAATATGGATTATAAAAGGTGTGACCGGACAAAATTTGAACTTGAAGGTATTATTACACGTTATACACAGACACTGACATGATTCCTTTCCTTTTTCTCAAGCATCCATGTTTAAGTATTCACATGCTACTTTCAGTTTTTATGTAACAAATGCTTTATAATCTGAATGTCTCAGAATTATGCGTTCATAATATGAAAATTGATCTCTATGACATGATATACTGCACCTTTGTGATTTGGTAATTTGATGAATAAGATTAATTATGAAATATGATGCAGGGATGTAAATCAAGAGGGATCAAGCTTTGTGGGGCACTTGCAGCAGCTGGAATGATTGCCTCGTGGACCTCTAAAGACATTCCTGATTATCAAAGAGAGAAATATGCGGTTGTAACCCTCACTGATTGCCGCTCAATTCTTGATCCAGTCCTTTGCAGCAATCATCTTGGTAGGCCAAACAAATTAAAATTAGTAATTTCTTTTTTTGCTTGGTTCATTATGCTTCTGCTACCGGTCCACTACACTAGATTGGTTTGCAAAATTTGAAAATGCAGTATTTCTTTTATCATCTTAAAGTAAATTATTGAACACTAGTTCTTCTGTCCTTTATTCAAAGTCCAAAGCAAAGTTACCGTTCCCATTTGTGATATTCATGGAACACAATGTGCCTAGACTTCCATTTTATTTGTGCGCTGAAAGCTTAGTTTTATAGAGCAATAAGGCTCACAGGCTGTCTTTTACTGTTTGATTCAGGATTTTATCACTCTGCCATCTTAAACACACATGATGTGGGTGAAGAAACCTTATGGGAACTGGCAGAGAGAAGCTACATGTCCTTTCAGAATGCTAAAAATTGCAACAAGCATTTCTCAGACATGTCTGACCTAAACTACCTGATGTGCAAGGCCATTGACAACCCTGGTTTGACACCGTCCTCGTCGCTAAGAACCACGTTGATTTCGGTTTTTGAAGATCCTGTCATTGATGATTCAGAATCAGATGACATATATAAAGAGCTTGGATTGGAAGACTATGAGGGTTGCTCTTCTGTCCATGGCGTGGGACCATCCATAGCCATATTCGATACCATAAGGGATGGAAGATTGGATTGTGCATGTGTTTACCCTTCACCCCTTCACTCAAGGGAGCAGATACTAAAACTAATCGATCATATGAAGAAAATCCTAGTGGATGCCGGCAACACGAAAAATCAATAAATTGGAACTATCATTGTTGTTATATTGGCCTATTCGTAGCTCAACTTTGTCTATTCATGATTCAATGACATATGCAGATTCCTACATGATCTGTTGAGAGCATTTATTTACTCATCAGAAAAAAAATATTGAAAAAAATAACATGTGCCGTGACCCATGACATTGTATTAAAAGTATAAATTATTGCGTTTGGGAGACCGAAAATACGGTTGGAACTCTCAGATAACCACGAGAAAATTTTCCAAGATAAGCACATTTTCTTTTAATGTTCAAGGTTCAAGAAAACTTATCAATGAATGAAAATGATTGCTTGCCAATTTAATCCTTTCAAGTCGTTGTCAAGATCGTGTTATTCTAGAGTAGAAGTCAGTCATGCGAGCGAGAGACTACTTTAGAAAATGATTAAAAACTTTAAAAATCCTCTTATGCTGATGTATCGCACCAACCGATAAGTCAGATAGGACGGCATGGCGTGCTCTACTTGCTGACATATAGTTAGAATTTAGAAATTTCTTTCCTTCCGTACATGCATAATGCATTTGTTTAATTAGCATCATAATTTGATTAATTTCGCTTAGGCTTTCACCTTTGCGGTTCTCTTTCACGCCATCGCCGATCGAGTTCTTTTGAATGAAAAGGTTAGGGACCTGCTTATTGAAGTTGATCAACCTTAATTGAAATTTCATCATCATACCAGAAACTAATTGTATATATACTGTTTGTAGCAACAACTTCCATTGAGTATATGTCTCTCATAACTATGTAGTACATTACTACATCGCTTAAATATAATACAACCCTGCAAAAAACGGCTATATCTATTATATATATATAGTTTTGATGCAATATAACACTGGCTGGGAGAAGCAAAGAAAAGAAAAAAAAAGAGCCAATGATTTTTTGCAATTCAAAGAAAGTCGTCAAAAATCTTGCACAAGTCAAACCTCCCATTGCTGCATTCTATAGCGTTTAACACCTCACGAAAAGTGGAAACACTGCATGGAACAACCAATCCATTCCTCTGCTCAAAACCAAACTCGTCGTATGCCTTTTGCAGCAACATCTTGAACAAGGGATGAGTGAGATAACCGGTGGGAACGACATGTCGTTGTCGCTCCTCCCCTACATAGATTGCAAAAAAACCAGTGGGAGTTTTTCTAGAAGAAGGTGATTGATCTTCCTGATCACGTAGTAAACTCTCTTGATGATCATCAGCTCCACCCACAGCCTTCACCTTTTGGGCTAGTTTCTTAAACGACACCTTCTTCCCTAGCACCATGTCTTGCTTCTCTGCTTGCTAGCTAGCTAGCTAGTCCCAAGGGACTTAACTTTATATATAGGAGGATATAATTGGAGCAGTGATATATATAATCGAATTCGAAGATGGGTTGCTATATATGTGTGTGGAGGAGGGTTGAAGAATTTTTTTTGTAAAGGGTGTGACGAGAATTGACAAGTGACAGCACAACGGGATTTTAATTTGAGAGTCAAATGTTTTGACCTTAGAATATTAGCTAGGGAATCCATGACCATGAGTTTGAAGGTTTAGGGTATACAAGATCTTTGCGAATTTTGAATGTCAACTACTCAACTTTAGGGCGCTGAATTTTGGTTATTGGCTAAGATTGACTTCTGAATAGTAAAAAGATTAAAAAAAAACGTATTATGTGAAAAATTACCTTTTAGTTTGCACGTATTTTGAATGTCAACTACTCAACTTTAGGGCGCTGTGAAGGGGGTTTTGGTTATTGGCGAAGATTGACTTCTGAATAGTAAAAAGATTTAAAAAAAAACGTATTATGTGAAAAATTACCTTTTAGTTTGCACGTATGTGTTTGATTTGAGTTGATTTTATGCTTGTGTTTTGAAATTGATTTACTTTGAGTTAAATTTCACTTATTGTTATTGATTTTTCAATTGAATCATTATTTGCATACCCACAACAACTTTTNAAAAAAAAAAAAAAAAAAAAAAAAAAAAAAAAAAAAAAAAAAAAAAAAAAAAAAAAAAAAAAAAAAAAAACTCAAAGTCTTACAAATCTAAAATACAAAACACTAATTTCTTCACATTTTCAAGCAAATTTTTTAAGATCTATTCTTAGTCAAATATTGGGATCAATTCATAAATATCCCTTTCTGTGAGTTGATATTATTTTTGCATGTTCTTCAAATCTCGTTTTGAACTCTTTTGAATTATGTTAATCTCAGTACTATCTTGATTTATAATATAAATATAATATAATATGTGTGTGAGAGAGAGAGATGCACTATGATGAATTTGAAATATTTTCAGAATATCAATAAAAGTTTGACTTGAATAAATATCATTGAACTTGAGCCCAATGTAAGTGAATTAAAAGATACTTTTGGCAACATAGTATAGTACAAGTGATGAGAGTTGGGACTAGAGAATAGCCATTCGTAGTGTGCCACACGCACCGACGCCTTTAAGTATAGTACAAGTGATGAGAGTTGGGACTAGGTTTCAATGGTATCTACTTTGATATTCCACATTTATTGGTCGTAAATAAATGAGTGGCCAAAACAATATATTAACGAGTCAATTTAGTGAAGACTCGAACTTTGGTAATATTGTTCCATTTAATCAAACATATAATATCCATCTAAAATGATCGAACTGCGCCATGTGTAATAATTAGTGGCCCATATATTGCTCGGAACATCATCATTCTCAACTTGAATCCAACATTGCACGAACAATTTCGTACATTTTATTCTCATTGATTATTTGATTCGATTCAAAAATAAATATATTTGTATACAAATCATATACATGGTAAGTGATATTTTTAACACGAACAACCCTATAGGCAATCAACAATCTTGATTTTCATCACTCCAACTAATAATGATAAAATAAAACAAAAAATTTTACTCATGAGAAGTAACATTGTATAGAGAGAGATCCACAACAAATAATGTCCCGGCTCCAGTATACATATAGGTGACATCACATTCTCTGATTTTTTTTTAATATCTTATATTATATGGCTCCACCCCTTTCTGGTCGTCCACATTTTAAAATTATAGTACAAAATTAATAATAAGAAGAAAATTATTATTTGATCCATTCTTTTTTACTAAGTTAACGATTTAGTCCCTTATTTATTTTACATACACGCAAAGCCTCTAGTATATATATATATATATGGGTCTTACATTACGTATTTTAGAGAAATCACGTTGGAATCACGTAATCAACTATCTCGACAAGGTTCAAAACCGTGTAGCGTACGGAAATAGTAGCATTTAGAAAGACCAGCGTAAGCTAATAGATAACAAGTGAATGGCCAAAAAAATAAATAAATAAATAACAAGTGCTCTCCATTAAAAAACAAAAATGAATGGCGTGAAACACTGACATACATTTGTATTTTTTAAAAAATAAAAAGGCCGGACTGTAAAACCCATGCCTTCGATCGGGTCATAATAATGGTAAACTAATTAATCAAACAGTACAGTCCTTATCGAAGGGCCTTGTTTAATTATACTTAATTTGAAGTCATGACTCGTGCATGTAAATTTTGCCTTTGTATATCAGTTCAATTCGCGAGCCCACTTTAAATCCTTTATATATAGGTGATGGGATAAAGTCTATCTTTACTATAATTTGTAAATAAACCTATATGTCCAGTTACCTCTGAATTTAAGTTGAACTTAGGGTGAGTTTTTATGCATGTAAAAATAAATAAATAAATAGATCTGACTTGGAATCCACTATATATATACAGGAAGAGTTTGACATATTACGTATTTTGAATTAGGCCAAGTCTTGTCTAATACTTTTTTTTAAAAGAATGGTATTATATGGTAGACCAAGAAAACGAATCCGTTCACATTAATCAATAAATGAGTTCATATACAAGATAAAATGACGTCAGGTGCGCGCATATGAATCTGGTTTAGTGGTCCTTGTATAACTTGTATTGTTCTTATAATTTTACTTTCAAGATTCAGCACCTAAAGTTGTAAGCTTTATTTATAATTGAAAGTGGAAAATATGGTATACGTGAAAATTCATGTTTAATAAATGATAAAATTTAGTATAATTTGTACCAAATATCTGAGAAAAATAAACGTAGTAAGTGAAGTCAGTACGTCAAATATTATTGTTTTGGTACTGTACGTGTTAACCG
>QANZ01036495.1:56367-69200 GCA_003254925.1 Chamaecrista fasciculata | reverse complement strand
CCCCCCCCCCCCCCCCCCCTTCTCTCTCTATATATATATGGTCCTTGGTAGGTTTTAGGTAGATAAAAGAAAGAGTTTTACAAAGAAAAAATTGTCTAGTTGAAGTAATGTAAAGTAGGTAAAGATTGAAAGTGTTTGATATAAAAAGGTATGAGAAGAAAAGTAAAATAGGTATAAAAAAAATGACAAAAATGCCCTTCTCACAATCACCACAAGGCCACCGCCGCCGTTGACAGCTGCCATACATGGCCACCGTCGTCGCCGTCCACCGCTGTCCACGGCCGCCGTCATCAAAGAGGAAGAAGACGGGATGGTAGTGAGAAGGACAAATTAGGAATTCTACCATAATTCCCTAAGTAAACTTGGATTACATCAGAAATATGAAGTAAAGAAAAATAGCATATGTAATGTAAATGCCTTTACATTGTAATCCACTTTAGATAGCTTAAGTTGTTATACCAAATACTTGAAAGCAAGGTTGTCAAACTCGAGAGTTTAACCAAACTCGTGGAGGGGGGTAAACTCGGATCTTAAACTCGCCGAGTTTACCTACGTATGCAGAATAAAATTTACACATATATATCATTTTCTTTAAGTGTAAAATTAAATCAAAATACATTCATAAATCACATTACATACCCATCCCCTAGTCACAAACTCACATTCATCCATTCATAAAATCATACATTAACATATTCACATTAACATACCCAAACTCACATTCATACATTCAGACATTCACAAACTCACAGCCGATGAAATAACAAAGATAGATTAGATTTATATTGACACATACCCAGCGGCAGCGAGCAGCGACAGCAGCAGGGGAAAGCGTCGACGACATCGACGGCGTCATCGGAAGGCGTCGACGGCGCGACGAGTTGCAGAAGGCAGAGCAAGTCGAAGAAGGGAGAAAATTTTGAAGGCAGGTCGCAAGAGGCAGAAAAATTTGGGAAATTGTCGAAGATAGATTAGGTTTAGGGTAATTTTAAGTGTGGGCCGGTTTTTTTATGCTTGGGTTGGTTTTTTTTGCTGAATGGGTTGGTTTTATTTGACAAAAACCGGAAAAAATAAGGGAGTGAACTCGCTGAGTTTACTGCAAACTCGCGAGTTTACCGAGTTTACGAGTTAAAACTCGAGTTTGCTCTGAGTTCACCTCAGGTCCGAGTTTGAGCCGAGTTTACACGATTTTAGGGGGTAAACTCGGCGAGTTTACGAGTTAAAACTCGAGTTTGACAACAATGCTCAAAAGTATTGGGTTACGTGCCTTTACTTTACATACCTTTTCATTGGTACCAAACAGAGCCTATATTATTTTGAATAATGATGCATAGCAATTACTTTACAATTAGTCACTGAAAGAAAAAAAGTTGATTTTCCGAAGAAAAAAAAAAAGACAAGACCCACGTAGAGAGTGATTGGTGTATACATATGGGATCTAAGGATTATTTATTCCATACAAATGTGGTTTTGTTTAATTTTTGTCATTATTTTAAAATTAGACAGTTAAAATGGATTATTTTTCTTTTAAATATATCATAATAAGTTGAAAAATAAATAAAAAAAATTTCACTATTTGAAAGAAAAATTAATTACAAATTTATATTCAATTATGACTATGAATGAAAATTGTTCATTATTTTTTTTAACTCGCTTATTAAGATACATTTAATAGAAAATAGTCAATTTCAACTATTTAAGTTATAGATAATGGCAAAATTCAAACGAATCACATTGTGAGGACCAAAAATGGAACACATGTAAAATTTTGAGAATTAAAATTAAATAAAAAAATTTTAGGACCGAAATAAAGTTTACACTATAATTTGGGAATCAAATGAAATTACAACCATTGTTTTTTAAATTATAAATGTTTGAGAAAAAGTATAGATGAACGCCTGAACATTGGAACAATTTGGAAAGTCAAAATTGGGCCGATATATTGGAAAAAAAAATGTTGATGGAGATGTAATATGGAATCACGAAGAAAGGAACCTAGTCATGACTGAAATGTTGTTAAATGGAATTGAGATGTCAATGATTATCATTTTTAAAATTTTAATGTAAAACTATTATTTTTGCATCCAATTTTTATATTATTTTTGAGTAAATTAATAACTTGATGTTTGAAAAATCACTAAGGCAACAATTCAGTCCAGCAAAAGTTGAAATGTACAATTTAATCCCTGAAATATCAAAACGATATATTAGTTTGACCCAGCGATTGGTTAGTAAAAATATTGGTTAGTTATGAACTAAATAATATACTATTTTAATCTTTTAGGAATTAAAAAGTATACTGTCTTAATTTTTTAAGGACTAAATGTATATTATAATCTTATAGGGATTGAGTTGTCAATTCGATGATCTTTCAATGACCAAATTATTAATTTACTCATTAATTCTTAATTTCATTCATAATATTTGTTTATTGTTAATTGTATCTTTATAGTTTAATTAGTTTTATTATTTGTTCTATGTCAAGTGCTAATGATAAATTTTATGTAACTAATGACATATAATATAAAAAAACTTAAATCTTAATTCAATTTTAAACATATGATGAATTTTATTATTAATTTATTGAAAGAAGATAATTAAAAATTAAAATCAAATGTTAAAATTGATGGGAACGAAAACAAGTTATTTGCAAAGTTTTAAATTTTATAACTAACCAATCATCAATGTGGGTGTTTGGTCTAGTGGTATGATTCTCGCTTCGGGTGCGAGAGGTCGCGAGTTCGATTCTCGCAACACCCCTATTTTTCCGCTGGGTCAAAATAACAATATTTATTTTGGTAAAGTTTCTCGGGCTTGGCCTATAATGGGCCTTCTCCCAAGTCCCAACCGATTGGCGATTTGGCGTCCATAATTAGGGTTTTGTTAGAAATCGCGGGATTTTCGATTTTGAGCTCCCAATTCATCCCAGTCTCTCTGGTCATCTCCTACTGAGAACTCATCACCATGAGCAGGTCAGGCCAGCCACCGGATCTGAAGAAGTAAGTGTTGCTTTCACTTAGAAGTGCCTCATTTTGATTATTATATTCGGATTCTGTCTATGATGTGATTCTTATTTATCGCCGTAGTATTAATTTTTTTTTTGGTTGTTTTTATTTCCATGCGGAATTCGACAGGTACATGGACAAGAAACTCCAGAGTAAGTTCACTTTTGTGTTATTTCATCTATGTTTTCTTAGAAGTTATTTCTGAACTCTCTTGTGCAACTGAGGTAATCTGACGTTGGTTTTGTCTTTTTATTTTTTCACTTAAGCTGGATTTGAGAACTCATGTTCAGATTTCGAGTATTAATTGGAAATTTGTGCGTTATAGATTGCCTGATATTCTAGATTTTCATTTCGGACTTACTGATGTTGAGGGGAGTACTTCGCTATCTTGTTATTATTCCTAGAACAAACGGAGGCTCAGTTTCCATTTACATGATAGCTGGTAGATGATATTTATTTAGAAATTGTGATGGTTGACGACATATTGAAGCCTGCAGATAATATTGAGTAATCTTAAAATTTTAACGTTTGAGTGAAAAATGAAATGAAATATAAAGAAATGGATGTCTGTTAGTCTTTGATAGAGAGCACATGGTGGCCCCTTGAGAAAACTGTGAGTGACTCTAAGCCAGACGGGGCTTGAAAGTTTTAATATCATACTTAAAAACAGTATTAATACATTATAGTAATTAAACATGAATGCTGTAAACCTGTTAAATAAGTTTAAGAGTGCTTCAATGGTTTTATTTTGTTGTTTAGATTGTATAATATTCTTTGTATGTGATATTCAAGTTTTATTTTCTCATCTTGAAGTTCTCTTTATGGAGAGGCACTGTATCATGCATTTGGTTGATCTGTTTGTCCCAGGCGCATGTTGTCTGTATATGTTTCTTATTATTATAATCCATGAAGTTGGTTTCTATGTATATGTATTCATGATTTCGTGCAGTTAAACCTTTAAAAATTACCCCAAAATACTTAGCCATATGTTGCTTTCTTGCAGTCAAACTGAATGCAAATCGGATGATCATTGGCACTCTTCGGGGCTTTGACCAGTTCATGAACCTAGTTGTTGACAATACTGTAGAGGTGAATGGCAATGAGAAAACTGACATAGGGATGGTGGTGGGTTCTGATTCTTTGTGAATTCTCTGCTTTAAGATCAATAATAGTAAAGATGTTGACACATTTAGTCGTCTTCCCTGTAAATCTTGTCCATTTTAAATTGTTTCTTTTTTCTCTACTGCTGCAGGTAATCAGAGGAAATAGTGTAGTCACAGTTGAGGCGCTTGAACCTGTTAACAGGACACAGTGACATATGTTTCATGTTCACATCTATTAAGTTCGTTTCAATTGGGGGTGTAGTAGAAATAGCAACCTGTTGAGGACTTGTAATATTGGATCTAAAGAGGTTAATGCTAGTCGTTGAATTTTCTGTTGCCCCTTTGGACAGATGTCAGCCCTTCTGGGGTTCTGGTGAGAATGTGAGATGGCAATGACCTGACTCTGCTAAATGATGTTTATATATATATATATATATATCTTAGTTGGATTCGAATTGCTACCTATTGCATTTTGCATATATATGCGTTGTCAGCTAATTTATTTTGGTAGAACGCCGATGTTAATTTTGCTCCACTAGGGTAGGTACTACTGGTATTAACAAAGTTGAATTCCTTGCTTTTATTTTAAGATAAATACATTTGGAAATAGGAACTTATAGACGGGAAGTTGTGAATTATTTCTTTCTTTCATGGTATTACTGACGGAGTGACTGTTGGGTGTTGGCGAAGTTAATCTACCAGGTCACTTGGTCTTACACTCTTCCTACTGTTGAACTTGTATGACCCCGTTACATACATATGTTTTGATGAAATTGAAACTAACTTCGTTTGAAATGTTTTCTCCTTTTAAGTCTTAACTTCGCTATGCTGCGCTCATTTCCCATTTTATTCTTTCGTTTGAAAGCGTCTTACATTCAGATGGCTCCTAATGTAAATGGTTGCAGGTCATTTTAGCTAGTTCTTGTTATTTTTTTTTTGGCCAACGCTAGTTCTTGTTATTACCTTTTGTGTATGTTAAGCAATATGGCTGTATTGCCTTTTTTCTAAAAAAATCGTCTTCTACCTTGTATCTTTGGATCAAATCAATCATACAAGTGGTGAGCATGTGATGCGTGCACTTGGGGGGTTTAATAATTATTAATTAGGCAACAATTTTCCTTAATTTGATTGGGGGTTTATGTAGAGGTCAACCAACATACCTAGTAGATATTACTATACTAAGTATATAACTCGGAAAGGAAAAAGATAATCACAGTATTACTATACTAAGTATATGCATATATGAAAGCAGTAATTTTCTTAACTTCAAAGTATTCCCGTGCTTAATCTTGCAGGAGCGTAGTGTTGTGTCAAGTCAACAAAACTCAAAGACGTTTAGGCATCTCATTTTGAATTTGAGTATGAATTCAATTAACAATACTCCTGGAAAATCACAACGGTTTTCTTCAACTGAGTTGGTTTTTCAGTATAGCGCAAAAGTTCTTTCCTGGTAAGGGCTCTTTTCACTTTTATAAGTTTATTCTTCCATCGTAGCTGGCAACTTTGTGCAACAGTAACATGCAGTATTTTGCTTTTTAGCATTGTATGATTTGTATCCGTTGTGAATAAAAAGCTCCATGAGTAGTTAATTCTTCCATCAAACATGAACAATATAAATAATTGCTATGTTCTGTACTTTTTTTTTCTCCTTTTGATTCAGCTCCTCAGAACTCATATACGCATCAAGAGAGAATCTGCTTTCCTTTTTCCTCTAGTTCATTAGTTTTTGCTCTTAAATTGCTGTTCCTCTTTTGTTTAAAGCTAGCGCGTGTTCGGTGAGATTTATGCCTACTTATTATCAAGTCAAGTCCAGTTTGTCATAGACAGCACTGATTCTACTTGCTCAATCAACACCTACCTGCTTGTCCTATTCAATATCTCACCTTTTTTTCTTTCTTATCTTTAAATGTTTTTATGTTTAGGTTAGAGAAATAGTTTTTTTTTGGCCAATAGAGAAATAGTTTTACTATTGCAGCAAGAAAGTAAATATGTAAACGAACTCGCTGGTGAATTGAAAAGATAATTTATCAGGCACGACAATTAATACATGCAGAAGATAGCCAAAGCGATATGATAACGTAGTTAATGGTCATTGAAGATAAAAACTTGCTGTAAGTCGTACTCAACATGATTAAGCTTGAATTCGACAAAACTGTGAAAAGTAATAAGAAATTATTATGAAAATGATATCGTGGCTTTTATTTTTCCCTTCTTTTTAGTGACTGTAAATTACAAGAAATTTCATTTTCCCATGTCAGAATGGCCTCCTATTATACCCATAAACGATTTTTTCCCTCTCTCCCAAAAGATGAAAACATTGATAGTGGTGTAGGACACACTGAGACAACAAGATCATGATGGACTTGGTGGACCACGACAATCACAGTAACTTTGCATTATTTGAGTAACTAGCTTAATAAGACAAAGGCTAAGACTAGAGCGTCTTAAATGTGTATAAAATGGTATGGCCTAAAAAATCAATGTATAAAGATGTAATTAAGAAAAAAAAATGAGACATTTCACTGCAAAAGCAAGAAAAGAAAAGAAAGGGGGCAGCGAAGCCTTTTTGTGTGTAGTTTTCACCTGTCAAGATCACAACATTAATCTACTTAGACTGTGGATATTCATATCACTATGAGTCGGTACTTAGTTTTATATGATTTACATGTTATTCTTCTAAAAATAGATACAAATTAAGGGATTAATAAATAGTAACATGTATGTGTAGTGGATACATTAAGCTGATTCATTATTCTTGAGGTTGGGGCAAGAGAAACTTTGGGAAGATGATGCTTAAAGGCTGTATCGTATGATGAAAGCATCAAGACACCTCTATAAGAAATACTATACAATGATAGATGATATAAAACAATATGTCATAATTCTCTTTCTTTTTCGTTCCACTTCTTCACAACATCTCCACCTTATCGCAACCACCACTCTCTCTCTCTCTCCAAGATACAAATCTTTTGGATCCTTTTTCCCACGCGAGAATCTGGACCCATCCATCTTCTTTGTGTCTCTCTATGACCTAAAAGCCAGCCACAAGAAGGTACAGTGATGATGAAAACGTCTTACCTTCCGAAACCCTTTCTTGAATCAAACTCCACTCCACCATATTCATACCGAAATCTTGGCTTTTCGCGAACAATAGAATAATCAAAAGGCTAGGGTCTGAGGCCTCGAAATATGACAGAAGTACTCCAATCACCATCTCACTTCCCTTCAACATCAAGTTCTTCTAGTCCATGTGGCCGACTTACACCCAATGATGGCTCTCGTTCAAGTTCCCTTATAAGCAGTCCCACAGTAGATGATGATGAAAGGGTCCAGGAGCAGTTGGATGCGCAAGAAGTCGAAGAGGAGGAAGGTGAAGTTCGAGACAGGAAAAGGAAAGAAAGAGACAGAGAGGGAGATCAGCTGTCGATTTTGACACTTCTAGTTACTGCTTTCAGGAAATCTTTGATTGGGTGCAGTAGGAGAGGAGAACTTACTTCCATGGAAATTGGATGGCCTTCCAATGTCAGGCATGTTGCGCATGTTACCTTCGATCGCTTTAATGGCTTTCTTGGATTACCTGTCGAGTTTGAACCCGAAGTCCCCAGGAGGGCTCCCAGCGCGAGGTGAGTTGATGTGGAAATTGTTGAATATGATTGGTACAACATGGGTTCTGACCATAGGATGAGGATCTGAATAATTTTCTTTCTTTTTCTTCGCGGTGTTTAATTTTATATATGCATCAATTAATGTTGCTTAGTTGTTTTCATTGTTTTATGGACGCGAATGTTACGGTCTTCTTGAAGTGATTCCATTCTTATTCATGCTTTGGGAATGATAATAGTTTCATTGAGGATGTGAATCAAAAGAATCCACCCTCAGCATTTTCTTGAAAATTCCTGCCTTGAAGATCATCAAATGTACTTTTGTGATATTCTAGTTTTGGAAACCCTTATTCTCTAATAGCAAATGTCATTGTGGCATATGCAATTATGTTTAATCAGATGAAAAGGGGAAAATTGGAATTCCTGTTATTAAGTTTCTGGATTTGCTTGATCATCTCATCCACAGATTACAGTAACGAGTCCTAAACTATGTCCAGTTTACTGCTCAGCCCTAACTATAGCATTCTTTTTGCATTACAATTTAAACCTGCTTGGCCTTTTGCATTGTGAATATTCTGTGGAAAACCGGACAGGCAAATGCCATCAGCAGAACTTTAAATTGAGCATAGTTGATGGCCTGATATTGTTGTAAGGTTCTCGAGTTTAAGCTAAATCTAAAAGTGTAGCCTGCAAAGAGGTCTTTGTCCCAATGGCATCTTGAACCCTTATATTTAGCAAAGGAAAGTTAAAGCCTAGTACGCGGTGGTTCCCTCTGTCATATTCCTAAGGAGTGCTTAGTTTACAGCTATGTTCCCTTGTCACATTCCTTTTTGTTGAAGTCTGATTGCAGCTGAAAACTATACACACTCGGATGCAATATCCCTCCCCCCCTTTTGTTTGCCTTTTTCCTTTGTGCTGGTTTTCCTGTCCATTTTTCTGCTTTGTTACTATACTGTTAGTCTACACTATTAGTAAGTCCATGTGCTGAGTATGTTTGGTTCATTGTAACAAGTTAATAATATAATAAATATGAGAGATGATTGGTCTAGGTGCTTGCTTCCATGTTTGCTAATTTTATTGCGTATCTTTTGTTTGCTTATTTGTTCTGTTGTCAATTCTTTCGTTTGAAATTGTAATGCATTTCATCAACCTGTCATGGTTATAAAACAATAGCTAAAATGCAAATAATCCCTTCAACTTTGATCATTTGATAAGTGAGGCTCTTTAATTTTAATTTTGTCTATTAACTGCTTAAACTTTTAAGATGTAGCAAATAACCCATTAAATTTACTGAGAGAGAAAACAAGGAAAGTTTATCAATTGAATTTGAATTTGTCAGAACATGATTCAAGAAGTGCACTCTTAAATAAAGTTTCATGATTTTATGCCGTTAATTTTTATATCACGTTTTAATATTAGAAACTGCTTGCCAGAATATTGAGATGGAAAATAGGTTAATAGCCTAGATTGATACTACAGAGGGTTGTTTGCCAAAGTATTTAAAGTTGAAAAGGTTATTTAGAATTTGGCTTAAATCAATTGATCAACTATTGCAAGTTGCCACTGAAATGCCATGTGTAATCATTATAAAGATACTGTGGTGTTTCTATTCTCATCTCTCAGTATAGTTTTTGGTGATATATTTGCACAGACTGTCCAAACTTAATTGACTAATCATATATTTATCAATCTGTTTTTTTGGAAATTTTCTCTACCTGATCTATATGGCATATCTGATAATACATCCATTCTTATTACGTTTATCATTCTGTTGAGCATTGATATATATATTTATTATATTTTCTGCAGTGCAAGTGTTTTTGGGGTTTCAACAGAATCTATGCAACTTTCTTTTGATGCCAGAGGAAATAGTGTTCCCACGATACTCCTGTTATTGCAAAGACAATTGTATTTACAAGGAGGCCTTCAGGTATTTAACGCTGCATCTATGTCCTTTCCTGCCATATTTGGTCAGAATATAGTCTTCTTACTTTAAAGATTAAACTATTAAATCACCTGGTTAAATATTGCCAATCAGTGGATATGCCATTTCATAATTCTCTTAGATGTTAATTTCTGGTTCTGTAAGAAAGCTTTTTATTTTTTTAAGGTTTTCTGTTTATTACTGATAGACTTAAAACATATAATGTACACATGCAGGCTGAAGGAATCTTCAGAATTAATGCTGAGAATGGTCAAGAAGAGTATGTGAGGGAACAATTAAACAGAGGAGTAGTACCAGATGGCATTGACGTGCACTGCTTGGCAGGCCTTATAAAGGTATTACTGGGTTTTTTCTCCACCATTTATACCCCCTCCCCTCACCGAGTTGTTAGAAAGGTATTTAGATTTAGGTTCTTGAATTGTATTTTTTGCTTTTTTCTACTCCAAAATCATCTTGATTCCCGATATATATTTGCAGAGCTCATTAACTCTTATAGGAATTTAATCTGTTCTTTTGCAGGCTTGGTTCAGAGAACTTCCATCTGGTGTACTCGATCCTCTTTCACCTGAGCAGGTGATGCAGTCCCAGTCGGAAGATGAATGCACCCAGCTTGTGAGGCTTCTTCCACCAACAGAAGCTGCTCTGCTAGATTGGGCGATAAACCTAATGGCTGATGTTGCTCAACTAGAATATTTGAACAAGATGAATGCACGTAATATTGCTATGGTTTTTGCACCAAACATGACTCAAGTAAGCTGAAATAGTTCAGTTTTAGTTCTAAGCAGCCCCATTATCTGTGATAAATTTTATATAAAACTACATATTATTTGCTACTGCTTTAATGTGATAACTTCAAGAGAATTATTAGTCAAGCAGGGAAAATTATTATAAATTGATCTTTTTGGATATAATTTATAAATTTATCTTAATTTGGTTGAAGTTCATGAAATCCTCTTAACTGAGGTGAATTTTAATTTTTTTTTCCTGACTTACTCTTCGTTATACATTTAAACCATTTTCCTCTAGTGCCAAAGTTTGGTTTTCTTTCTTATAGTAACTTCCTTGTATTGGACATCAAGATCTCCTATTCGATCTTGTGATCATATCCGCTGAAATCGATCTTGATCTTAAATAAAATATAAATCTATTAGGATCTTCCTTGGGCCTCTCCTACAATTTTATCTATCATGTGATCTTAGGATTCTGTCATGAAAACCTACTGTTTTTAGGAGGAACAAAAAAAATATCATACCAATGAGATAAGGTGTTTTATGAAGAATGTCTTAAAGCAAATTGTTTTATGCCTTATGACAGGTTTTTATAGACATATGACAAGTTTTGGAAAAATGATAGGATCTTACAATTATTGATTTGATCTATTTCGTGCCTCTTTCCATCCTTTGCAAGAACTCTCATTTGATTACTTGACTACATTTCTAACCTTTGTTGACTACAGATGACAGATCCTTTGACCGCTTTGATGTATGCGGTGCAAGTGATGAATTTTCTCAAGACTCTTGTCATAAAGATGCTGAGAGAAAGAGAGGAGCCCGTGGTAGGATCAAATCCTGTTTCAAACCTAAATTCATTTGATGATGATGGACACCAGCGCCCTTCGCACCTGAACTTCAAGGATAGCAGTGAATGTGAAAATGACACACTTGAAGAAGAGCAAAAAGTATTTGTTGCCGAAGAACCTTCTTTACAAAGCCCTAGTCACGGTGCCGAAGGTGGATCTGAAATGGAAAGTGGATCCAAAAAGTTGCCTATATCTAATGAAGATATTATTTCTCGGGGAAATAGGTTGCTAATTGACAGTTGTCCCTGCAATGTTATCTCTCAAGTTTGCTTTTTGACAAATGAACTTCAAGACAGTAGCTTAAGTGGTCTGACTAAGGAGGATCAAGTAAATATTTGCAAGAGCAAAAGCCTTACATTGAACAAATCAAATGCAGTGAAGTGTTCACAAAAGGTGACTGAGCTACAACTTGTAGGACATGCTGAGAAGAATAGGGGAATTGCCGTTCTCGGGCGCATAAACTCTAGAACAGAGTTGGCTGAAGCTTGGCGTTGAAAGTGGCATCACATTTTGTACCTTGCTGCTACCTGAAGGACTGGATGGGGTAGAGAAGAAAACGGGGTATTTCTATTATATTCCAGCCATTATTGTGATTTCTGTTAAGTGTGGATCTATTGTGAGTTGCACAGATGCTGAAATCATAATAATTGGGAAGGATTGACAACATGATGGCTTGGAAATACCTAGTGTTAGCTTCGTGCGTGTTTCTTATTCGTGTTTCTGAGTGTGATTTTCTTAACCATGCGTCTCTGTATTTCTTTAACCACGCCTAGTTCTAACACTTGTAGAGTTGATGAGTTCTGTTACCACGTTTTTTTTTTTAGTCAATTGTTACCACTTTCTACTTAGAGCTCCAATACATGAGTGTACTTTCTTTAATTTGGTTTGGGGACTAACCAAAAGATGAGCGCTGAAGGGGCTCTAGAAGTGGCCATATATGTTCTTCGTTTTGAGACACTGAATTTGGAACTTGTACGAGAAACGGAGCATAGTGAATTTGAAGTGTCTTTTATTTTTTTCCCCTCTCTTCAGTGTGATTAAATAATTACTTTTCATACGTAAGTAACTGTCTTCTGCCCTTGTGTTACTACTGTAATAACAAAGATATGTCAAATCTATATATAATATAAATAAAAAATAAATGTGACTTTAGTCTTCCAAATTAAAGAAAATAGAAAGAGGATATTTGACATAAAAATAAGCCTAATATAATTTAACAATATTCAATAAATTAATTATATATTGATTAATTTAGTCAATCATATCCGATATCTCAATTTATAATATTAAACCTTGACCGTTGAGATATAAATATTAATTTAAATTTTAAAATCATTAAAAATATAAAAAATTTAAAAATTATTTTAGAGTAAACTAACCATTTAGTTTTTGAAAGATTGTTAGGTTGATAATTCTCTTTTGAAAGATTAAAATATATAATTTAGTAATTGAAAAATTCAAATAATATATTTATTAGTTCTTTTCATGGACTAAATAGTATATCATTCTAATCTTTTAGAGACTACATTATCTATTTTAATCTTTCAGGGACTAAGTTGTCACCTTGATAACCTTCCAAAAATTAAATTGTTGCTTTTA
>QANZ01036495.1:22651-55151 GCA_003254925.1 Chamaecrista fasciculata | reverse complement strand
GGTTAAAGAATCTCTTTCTAGTTGCTCTGAAACAATTAGGAGATTCTCTAGAAAAAATACGGGGTTCTGTTTCTGGCGGCAACATGCTATGGGGTGGTGGTCCCGCTTATGGGGTCAAATCAATACGTTCTAAGAAGAAATATTTGAATCTCATCGATCTTATAAGTATCATACCAAATCCCACCAATCGAATCGCTTTTTCGAGAAATACGAGACATCTAAGTCATACAAGTAAAGCGATCTATTCCTTGATAAGAAAAAGAAAAAACGTGAATGGTGATTGGATTGATGATAAAATGGAATCTTGGGTCTCGAACAGTGATTCGATTGATGATAAAGAAAGAGAATTCTTGGTTCAGTTCTCTACCTTAACGACAGAAAAAAGGATTGATCAAATTCTATTGAATCTGACTCATAGTGATCATTTATCAAAGAATGACTCTGGTTATCAAATGATTGAACAACCAGGAGCAATTTACTTACGATACTTAGTTGACATTCATAAAAGTGGAACCATATAATATAACTAGATAAAGTTATAATATAAATAAACTTAATATATGATTTTACTAAAAGTCTCCTGAAAGTTTGACCAATGAAAACTCATGATTCACAGTATCACACTTTCCTCAACAATCAACCTTGATATACCCTTTGGGCTTCTGGCTGGCATCGCTACTCACAGCTGTGCCGTCATCGACAATAGCAACAATATCCCTCAATCCGTGTTAGGTCATCTTGATCTCTTCTTATTAATATAATGGCCAATTCTATTTTTCTGTTTAGTTATGTTTTGTAGTACATTTTGGTTTGGCTTGTGTCTTGAGTGTCGGATTGTGCAATGCCCCTCTTTTTCAACTTTCTTCATCTTGAATTTCCTAACTGACGATTTCTGCTCTTTTATGGCGCATCTTCAACATCCTTGTAGCGTTCAGATGAACATTTCGAATCGCCAGAACCATACGATTCATTGTCACCGGTACGAATCGCAAGATTCCGGCGATTTGTGCACCGGTTCTGGCCCTTCCACGATACACTCTATGATTCGTGTCGTTTTGGTAGCGAATCGAACCAAATCGTGCGGGTCGAATCGCGAATCGTACATGTCGAATTTTGGATTACCATGTCATTACAGTTTGTCTCATATTAGGGGCTATGTTTTTTAAAAAAATTTCCCTTTAATTACTTTATTGCTTTACTTCTTATTGTATGTTAACTTATCTTTATATGTTCTATATGTACTTTTAATTTTTACCAGGGTCTACGGATATTGGTTTGTCTGTCATGCTTTTCTTACATATGACTAAGACAACGGACGTTTTAGAGGTTGACAATCCTAATTCCTAGCTATACTTGGCCCTGATTATGCATGTGGTCATTACGAGACAGAGTAAGTTCGATGATGAATGTGTGCTGCTTCGGGAGGAATTTCTTGACTGCTTCATCCCCTCTGCCTACTATTCAACTTCCTGCTAAAAAGTACGATTAATTTTATATTAGTATTCTATGGGTGTGGAAACATGTCCATGTGTTTTATTATGAATGTCATTTCTTTCCTGTAATTGATTTTTTGATAGGTGGTTCAAAATGTTATCTAATGCCTAATCTTAGAGTTTCCAATCGTTCATTACTCTGGAATGCAGGGAAGCTCATTTTTGGTATCTTTTGCCAGATGAAGTGAAGAGCGCAAGTCTTCTAAATCAATACCTAGAAATTCTATCACCATGTGAAAAAGAAGATATTTTTCGCATGAGGGGGGAACAGCTAAAGAAAAGGGCACTGTTAGCTCGTGCCCTGGTTCGCACTACCTTGGCAAGATGTGAGGTTTACTATTCTGCTGTTGAAACGCTCGTTTCTTCTTTCCCACATCAATTCTTTTTGTATTTTCCTTTCTAGTATGACATTAGTATAAATCTGTTGATTGTTGTATCTAAATATCATATTCATCAAATTATATGCTAGCCTGTTTGTGTTTTGTACTTTTGTATAATTCTTAAGCATCTTCTCTTCTGTCAGAGTTTAGTGTTTGATTGATTTTGAGTGCATTGCCACTAGGGCAGTTGTGTTTTATATAATTCCGTGTCATAGACCATTGAATGTAGGGAACTATAATTGTAGTCTTTTCTACTTGTGTGATATATTTTCGGCATCAAAAGCTTTTGATCTTTCAATGTCTAGATACTGTCATGTCAGAGGTCATATATCTAAACATTTTGTTTATTACTAGACCAGATGATCAGATTGATCCAAAATCCTTGAAGTTTAGGAAGAACAGTTATGGAAAGCCTGAGGTTAGTTGTTTAAACTGTTAATGTCTACTGGGAATTTTATACAATTTCCGCTGCTGTTTCCTTATTTGACTTATTTTCAAATTGTCTTGTAAAAACTTATGGCTTTTTATAGCACATTTTAATAGGTGGATTGGCAATATTCTGATGATTGGAGTCTGCCACCACTGCATTTTAATATCTCTCACACTACATCTTTGATAGCTTGTGGAGTAACAATGGATTCTCCTGTATGTATCCTGTATATTTATATATATATATATATATATATATTCTTTTAATCTCTCTTTTTTATTTTTGCTTTTCTTGTTTGAGGGGATTTGGTCTTTGAACTGATTGAAGTTTGCCACCAAATTGTAGATTGGCATTGACGTTGAAGAGAAACAAAGAAAGTTGAAGAATGATATTCTAGCTTTTGCCCGACGATACTTTACGCCCCAGGAACTTGAAATGCTGACTCAGATTTCCGACCCGGAAACTCAACATCAGGAGTTTATAAAATTATGGACTCTGAAGGTTAGGAGGAATGTTGATGTTAATACTTTTCTTGCTTAAATTTGGTACAGGTTTTTTATTCAGTTTATGTAATGTCCTATTGACCTGTTCAATGTAATGTGGTCTGCATATCAATCTTTTGAACCTATTTCTTTCTGAAATAATGTGAAGAATTATGCGGTGAGAGAGCGTAACTTTCTCACTTGTAGGTTGAAATCTAAAGAATGTTAGCTGTGCTTCTGCTTTCACTTACTTCAAAATTCTCATTTATAGGAGGCATATGTAAAAGCACTAGGGAAGGGCTTCTCTGCTTCACCTTTTAAGACTTTTACTGTTCGATTAAGGGACCATATGAAAAAAAGCATATATCCTATGCCTCTTTCGATCTCTGAGGTATGCTTGACACTTACAAAGTTTGCTTCTAGAAAGCTGAGATATTATCTGTTCATCATCTGATTCTTTTTCTCAGGGTTCTACTTCAAATACTATTTTCTTTCTTCACGTTTCACTTAAATATAAATTTATTGTTTCATAGTCTACCTCTTGCATTTTACTTGCTAACAGGCACCTGATATCACTGTGGAGTCTTCTGATGATCCAAATAATCTCTCAGGCAATTGGCAATTTTCACTTCTGGAGTTGACCGGATCTCATTATGCTGCCATTTGCATGGATCAGGACATGATCTCAGAAGGTAACTTATTCTTATTATATGTTACAAGAGATGTATGTTGAATTATAGCGGTTCCTACACTTTTATGTTTGTGTTTTTCAGGCAGTGGCAACATTCCAATCAATCTGACACTACGGAAAACAATACCATTTGTTAAAGATGAATGTATTTCTGGAACTGATGTTGTAGTAATTGGCGGGTTGACTAGATTGTTGGGTTCTGCTTACTGATACTACAATGCAAATGCAGTGTCACTCTTCAATGTACAAATCATTATTTATTAAGGCAGAGCTTCAGTCTTCTTACACCAACTTGTATCTGTAATGTTTTATTTACCTCAAAAAAATTGTGTATCCAGAAAATACAACATTTACGGCTACATGTGAATCTTGTCAATGCCACGTTTAGCGTTTCTAATATTCTAATCTGCTGCTTTCGGCAATTCGGCTGCTAACGGGAAACGTTTGTCTTTTTAATCACGGAAATATTTTTATTTCTGAGCCACTACACTGATCCTAAATCGAACCAAAGCCAAATTTGTAATTTTCTGAAGAACGATTATCTATATTTGTGTTAATAAATTGGTAGGTTAGTAAAAAAGTTGACTAATCCTTTTGCGGGAAAAAGACAGATAGATTAATAAGAAAAACTTACATCTGCCAATTTTAGAGAAGGGATTACTGTGAGGATGAGACTTGTACTGACGAGATTAGTAATGAAATTCATGCGGCCAAATTAGCTTGAGAAAATAAATAAAGAATAGTAAAATGTTTTGAATATTTTAGTTTATGCGATTAATACATGCCAAAGTCCTATTTTGGTTCCTCAATTTTTTTTTGTTCCATTTTCGTTCCTCATGTTTGTTTGAAGTTTTGTTTTGATCTCTCAAGTTTTCAAAAAGTTTTACAACTCTTTTTCATTCACTTTTTCCGTTAAAAATGGAAAAAAAAAATTAACTTTCATCTCCCAATAATTTTATTCTTTTGCATTAAGGTCTTTCTCTTTTGTAAAAGAGTAAAATTGTTGAGAGATGAAAGTTAATTTTTTTTTTTTAACAAAAAAAGTGGATGGAAAAAGTCAGAGACTAACAGACTAACGGTGAAACTTTTTAGAAACATGAGTGACCAAAATAGAACGAAAAAAACTTGATGGACTAAAACAGAACTTTAAGCAAACATGAGAGACGAAAATGGAACGAAAAAACTTGAGGGATCAAAATAGAACTTTGAGCAAACATGAGGGACCAAAATAAGACTTTGTCCATTAATATATTATTAAGGAGCTGCCACGTGTCGAGACGGAAGTAAAGGATACTAGAGTGACCAATGGGTGGCGTAGTACCCGATTGTAACCATCGTTAGGCAGCAGCAACGAACAGATCATTTCATTTGATTGTGGATAATATACAGAGCAGGAAAGGAAAGAAAGAAGACGAGCTTCAACTCACACAGTGGCGATGGAGGCCTTACAGTTCTCAACGGTTGCCTCCTGCCATTTCTCCAGTTCTGTTCACTCCTTACCTCAGAACCGAAGCTTCTGCCCTTCAAATCCTGCTACCAAATCAACCAAGCTTTGCTCTCCTTGGTCTTCTCCTACGTCTGCTACCTCACTTTCTTTGAGAAATTTGTTCACTGTAAGTCTGATGAAAACATTGAAGTGTGTTCCTCTTGCTTTCTCTTTTTTATTTTTTGGTTGGTTTCCTAGTCCTTCCTTTCCGTCGTTGTTTTACTAAAATATACTGATTGTTAATTTTGCAATTTGGTTATAGAATGAGATTTGGGGTTGGGTGAACTCCAAACGTGTCACCGTCAGAAGGTACGCGCGCGGAGTGGTAAGGGCGGAGATGTTTGGGCAGTTGACGAGTGGTCTTGAGGCTGCTTGGAACAAGCTCAAAGGAGAAGGTATGTGTTGTCTAGCTAGTTTCAATGCTATGTCTGCTGATTTGATTATTGTCATGCATTTCCAACAAGTCTTATTGTCATTCTGCGGCATTGGTAAAATATAGAGACTATATATTATGGAGGTTTGATTTTATCACGATGCCCACTGGATATAATATACTCTTAAAATCCAAAGGAAATTGGAGTTGCGAGTAATTCAATCCAACTGAAGTTGTTTAGGCTGTTGATTCTACCAAAACATGCATAGGAAATTGAGACACAGCAAACTGCCGCATGAATTGTTTGTTCAAGTTGATTCTGGGTTTTCCATTTCTCTTTTTTGTTGCCAACCTTCTTTAGATTATTTAAGAGTAAGTTAACTTTTGTTTCAGAGGTTTTGACCAAAGAGAACATTGCGGAGCCTATGAGAGATATTAGGAGGGCCCTCTTGGAAGCAGATGTAAGATGGATTTCAGAGGTTTGGAACTTTACTATATGCTCATAAAATTAATCATGTAATACATATTCTATTGGCAGGTAAGCCTTCCTGTTGTCAGAAGGTTTGTGCAAGATGTCAGCGATCAGGCTGTGGGTGTTGGCGTTATTCGTGGAGTGAGACCAGATCAACAATTGGTTAAGGTAAAGTTAAAAAATGAATTGATGGTAAATTGTAAAATCAAATCAGAGCAGTTCATTGCAGGAGAAATCTTATTTTACTAGCGTCTTATATGTTTGTACCCGAATTTGCAGATTGTACGTGATGAATTAGTTAAATTGATGGGTGGAGAGGTATCTGAACTGGTTTTTTCCAAATCTGGGCCCACTGTCATTTTATTGGCTGGACTCCAGGGAGTTGGGAAGACAACTGTTTGTGCTAAGTTGGCAAATTATCTTAAGAAACTGGTACATCGGCAATCTTCCTCTCACATACTCTATCACTTTGGTTTATCTTTATAGTTAAATTATTTTTGGGAGGAAGAAACATGGAAGCTCTCAATTTTTTTTCTTTGCTTTTTCTCATGAACTTTTCTTGATTCATAGCTCCATCATGATAGGTACAAATCAGATTCCTTTTATAGAGGAAATACACATAATTAAATAAAAGATAAATAAAATAAAGTAACTACTTATCCCTAAAATCATGTACCCACAGTTAACTCATATGACTAATTCAAAAACAAACTAAATCTCTAAAATTCAAATCTGATGCAACAGATTCATGCTTCCAATAACTATAATATTATTATTATTATTATTATTAATTCCCAACAATCTTACCTGGATCTTAGGGGAAGCGTTGCATGCTGGTCGCTGGAGATGTGTACAGACCGGCTGCTATAGACCAACTTGTTATTTTGGGTAAACAGGTATTGTAATTTCATTTTCTTGTAGAGTTGTAGTCGACCAGTTTCAGTTCCTACTTACTGGAGCGACAAACCTCCTTTAGATATTGTCAGAAATATCAATAAACTATTTAATCAAGTGCTATTTTTGCTTGGAATTCTCTTTGACATTGTATGTTTAATCACCTCTTAGGCCCATAACATATGGCAGAAACAAGAGAATCACCTTGCACACTCTTACATATTGAATCAAAATCCTTATTTAAGTGAATTTAGACCATTAACATCTAGAGTTAATTATTTGTATTTGAACTTTCTCATTTATTTTCTTGCATGTTTATGCCTGATCACATATTCATAGTGAGATATATCTTGTGTCAGGTGGATGTGCCTGTCTATACAGCAGGTACTGATGTTAAACCTTCAGAAATTGCTAAACAAGGTTTAGAAGAGGCAAAAAGAAAGAAAATTGATGTGGTTATTGTTGACACTGCTGGTAGACTTCAGGTGATTCTATAAACTATTGGACATTATAAGTAAATTATCATTTCATGGTTCTTAATTATTACATTGTTTTTTATTCTATTAAAATAAGTTTTATTTATTATGAAACAGATAGACAAAACAATGATGGATGAGTTAAAAGAAGTGAAAAAAGTATTAAACCCGACAGAAGTTTTTCTAGTTGTGGATGCAATGACAGGCCAAGAAGCAGCAGGTATCATAATTGAATTTTTAACCTTTGGACATACATTGAAAGTTTTGCATTTAACGTTTTTTTATTGAGTTTCCTACATGATTATCATATAATATAAAGTATGTCCATGTTATAAACCTAGCACCATAATTTTATATGGACTGATTTTTGAGGAAAACTGTTAACATATTATTGATGGTCCTTGTCTTTGGCTTGATATGGTTGTGTATCTGATATAGCTGGTTATACTATACCACAAGGACACTTCTAGCTACTACAATAATCTGGTGTTACAATTTTCTATGAACAGGCTTGGTCACTACTTTCAATCTTGAGATTGGGATAACAGGCGCCATCTTGACAAAGCTAGATGGTGATTCAAGAGGTGGAGCAGCTTTGAGTGTCAAAGAGGTTTGCTATTTCTTTGTCTTATCATAGCTTTCATCAGGTGTGCTTGTTTTTTATTTAGTCCCATACTCCTTGCTTTTTTTTTTAAATTATTATTATCATAAATAGTTTCCCAATTCAATCGGAACTTTCATCATGTGCCCTTGAGGACCATAAATTGTATCATCCCTTGTTGGTATTGTTATTGCTTATGCAAAGTACGCTGAGAAGAGCTTAGCATCATAGGCAGCTTTTGTGAAACAATTAGGCTGAAGTGTAAATGGCAGTTTGGAAAAGCTGAGAACCTTTTTACTGGCTAAACATAATGTTACTTGCTTAATACACTTTCATGTAATTTGTCTTACAGATGGATTTGAAACACATTTTATGATATCATGTTAGCCAAGTGAATCCCTGAAATATATAATGGAAATGACCAGACTAAATGTTACAAATCACTTCCAGGGAGTTTGGGCTGCATTCTGTCCCACATCTAGAGTGTAAGTGCCTGTTGCACATTTTCTCAGAGAGATGTAATCAGTAACCCTGTAACCACTGATCCAAGAACTCATGATTTCAATCCCAAGGACCAAGGTTGTCAAACTCGAGAGTTTAACCAAACTCGTGGAGGGGGGGTAAACTCGGATCGTAAACTCGAATCGTAAACTCGCCGAGTTTACCTACGTATGCAGAATAAAATTTACACATATATATCATTTTCTTTAAGTGTAAAATTAAATCAAAATACGTTCATAAATCATATTACATACCCATCCCCTAGTCACAAACTCACATTCATCCATTCATAAATCATACATTAACATATTCACATTAACATACCCAAACTCACATTCATACATTCAGACATTCACAAACTCACAGCCGATGAAATAACAAAGATAGATTAGGTTTATATTGACACATACCCAGCGGCAACAGCAGGGGAAGGCGTCGACGGCGCGGCGAGTTGCAGAAGGCAGAGCAAGTTGAAGAAGGGAGAAAATTTTGAAGGCAAGTCGCAAGAGGCAGAAAAATTTAGGAAATTGTCGAAGATAGATTAGGTTTAGGGTAATTTTAAGTGTGGGCCGGTTTTTTTATGCTTGGGTTGGTTTTTTTTGCTGAATGGGTTGGTTTTATTTGACAAAAACCGAAAAAAAAAATAAGGGAGTGAACTCGGCGAGTTTACTGCAAACTCGCGAGTTTACCGAGTTTACGAGTTAAAACTCGAGTTTGCTCCGAGTTCACCTCAGGTCCGAGTTTGAGCCGAGTTTACACGATTTTAGGGGGTAAACTCGGCGAGTTTACGAGTTTACGAGTTAAAACTCGAGTTTGACAACAATGCCAAGGACCTGCTCTTGATTAGTATATTCCATAGGTTTATCATAATTGGAATTATTTTTCCCTTGAAGAAAACTACCTAGTAGTGATATATCATATATGGGAGCATGTTGTATGGATATCTGTTTGTTTCTTTTTTTTTTTTTGGTCAGTGTATTTGCTTCTTTAGAGTGACATTTATTGCCACCACATACTTTTTAGCTTTTTGTGAAGCTTTCTCCCTCAAATTATCTGACTGGATAGTCCAATGTGGCAGGTATCTGGAAAGCCCATTAAGCTGGTAGGACGGGGGGAACGGATGGAGGATCTTGAACCTTTCTACCCTGATCGAATGGCTGGGCGCATATTGGGAATGGGAGATGTTCTTTCATTTGTAGAGAAGGCACAAGAAGTTGTAAGTCAATATGTTCCTAGGTTGTGCATTTGATGAAATGAAAACCAGATATTCTGTTCTTAACCACAATTTATTATAGATGCAACAAGAAGATGCTGAAGAACTTCAAAAGAAGATCATGAGTGCAAAATTTGACTTTAATGATTTTCTAAAGCAAACTCGAGCTGTAGCAAGAATGGGTTCTGTGTCTCGTGTCATTGGAATGATTCCTGGTATGGGGAAGGTATGAATATCATAACGTGAATTCTCCTAATTATTTGTCAATAATAGCTTAATGTACGTGATGCTGTTTTAGTTTATGAAACTGAAAATTGAGCATTACAAGCTTCTGCAAACTTTCCTCAAGTATTCTCTTGGTTCTGTAGATAAAGTAAAAGCAATAGCACAAGTCTAGGGAGTAAAGAAAACATCAGTTAACTCTAATTTAATTCTATGCAAACAGGTTACTCCTGCACAGGTTCGAGAAGCAGAGAAGAGTTTAAAGATAATGGAAGCAATGATAGAAGCAATGACTCCTGGTCCTTTCTCTGAACTGATCAATTATGTCATATTTGTTAGTTAAAACTTGTCTAATTTTCATCTACAGTGGAGTATTGGAGTAAATTAAAAATTTGGGGATGAGGTGCACCTCATATTAAACATTGTTACCTTTATGTATTGGTAATTATTGATTCTCATGATCAGACTAGTTTCCATTATAAATTGTGGGGAACATTTGAGATCTCTTGGTTATGACATGTTTAAGATGCTAATTATATGCTTAATGTTATTGTGAACAACAGTTACTGCTTTTGCCTGGGTTGAATATTCATTCACTAGTTCATTATATCCAAATTTTTCTTGCTTATTTCCAGAGGAGAGGGAAAAACCAGAACTGTTAGCAGAATCCCCTGCCAGAAGGAAAAGAGTTGCTCAGGATTCTGGAAAAACAGAGCAGCAGGTACGAAAAATAAATTTTCTCGTGCTGTGCCTCAAAGATGTGATTTCTCTGTTAGTGTTCCGCTTTCTAACTTGAAGAATATACATAATAATTGTAGGTAAGCCAAGTGGTAGCTCAGCTCTTCCAAATGCGTGTGCGTATGAAAAATCTGATGGGTGTGATGGAAGGTGGATCTATTCCAACACTTAGCAATCTTGAGGAAGCGCTCAAGACAGAGCAAAAGGTAAAACTCATTTTCTACATATACGAGAGTCTCAATTTTGTCCCCTTAATTTGTAAAAAACACATTAGCTCTGCATATATTTGTGAAATCCTCTTACATGTGATCATTTGGGCAGGTTATTCACATGTCACATGTTTGATGTAGTTGTAGACATGTTTAACGTGTTAATGTTAAAATCTACAACTGCTATTAACCCTTAATGTAAATCCATCTCATAATTGATTTCTACATATTAAATTTAACTAGAATGGCAATGTGTGCGGAGATGCAATTAACCTTGGTGTCAAACTATTAGGATAGATTTTTTAGTATCACCTAAAATCGGGAAACACATACGCACGCTCACACACAGAGGACAAAACAAAAAACTAATGTGAATTTTGTGCTTATATATGGATATACTGACAAGAAAAAATTATGGATGTCTGGTTTTTCCACTCTACCCTTATTAGGCTCCACCTGGTACGGCTAGGAGGAGAAAGAGATCAGAATCTAGAAAGCAATTCGCAGACTCAACATCTACAAGGCCAAGTCCTCGTGGTTTTGGGGGTGGAAACTGAAGATTGTAACGGAAAGTTTGGTTCAAAAGTCTATTGGGTTCGACTGTTTTCTTGACATGGCTTCCTTCGCCTAAGATAATTTATTAGTATGCTTTCATGAAGAAAATATTTCTAATAGCAATGAGCTTCGTTAGAGTTTGATGTAACATAGGCGGGAAAGAAATATGTAGCTAGAATGTGCAAATTTGAGAGACGATTGTGATTGTCACAGTCTCAACCATTTTTATCTTGTATTGTAAATTTGTAATGGTCTCCAGGGTGGTGGGGATCCAGAAGTTTTCATTTGTATTTATGACTCGCAAATCTGGTTTTCTCTATATAGTTCGGAAAATGCAGATTATGATGAAGAGTGTCTTTGGTTTGGAGCATATCAGCATTGTTTGACAAAATAAAAGTTGAAATTTAGATATTACAAATTACAAATAATTAAATAATAATGATAATAATAATTAGAGACAACAAACTAATACGATGCATAATGTTTTATTTTGACATAATTCAACAGTAAATCAATAACAGATGTCATTGATAATTTTTCTTTTTTCTGGAAAAATAAAAAAATTTTAAGCAACTTAAAAAAAAAATTGAGCTTTATTTTTTTTTTCACTTTAAACAAATTTTCGAGTATAATTCTAAACCTCAGTCAGATATTTTGCCTTCTTCGTGAGCTTTTTTTTTTTTTTTTAAAGTCCTATTTTGGTTCTTCAAGTTTGTTGAAAGTTTTATTTTGGTTCCTCAAGTTTTTTTGTTCCGTTTTGATCCTTCAAGTTTTTAAAAAATTCTATCGTTAGTCTCTAACTCTTTTCCGTTAAAAAAAAAAAAGAAAAAATTGATTTTCATCCCCCCTAAAATTTATCTTTTGCGTTAAGGCTCTTTCCTTTTGTAACAAGGATCAAAATGCAATAAAAAATAAAATAGAACCTAAATGTATAAACCTCCCAAATCTTTTTCCATTTTTTTTGGGTTGCCCAAGGTATCCCCTAGCCCGATGGATTAAAGACTAATCCTCTGCGGATCTGAGCTTCATTTAAGGGTTTGCCGCTGGCCAACTGGTTGCTGCATGCACAAGGCAGGAATCGAACCCCCGCATTTGCTTAAGCGACCTAGTGAGCTAACCACTAGACCAACCAAGATTAGTTAAATCATTTTCCATTTTGATCCCTATTACAAAAGGAGAGAGTTTTCTTTCTTGTTTACCCAAAAAAAAAAGGGAAGAGCTTTAATGCAAAAGAGAACATTTTTGGGGGGATGAAAATCAATTTTTTTTATTTTTTTTAATGGATAAAGTGAGTGGAAAAGAGGTAGAGACTAATGATAGAACTTTTAGAAACTTGAAGGTTCAAAACAGAACGAGAAAAACTTGAGGGACTAAAACGAAACTTTAAGTAAACATGAGGGATCAAAATAAGGCTTTGCCTTTTTTTTCCTGATGGAAACTAAACTAGATTTGATATATTAGATTATTAAAATAAATCTATTTTTTTCTTTTAGTTATTTTCTCTATTTATTTTTATCTCTTTTTTACTGGGTACGTTCTTTTACTATAGGTTAAGAAACTATAAATAAATAATTATTTTTTAAAAAATTATATCAAAATTGTATTTTTTTTTTGTCAAATAAGATTGTAATTAAAAATATTACTTTGTTTTTCTAGACAAAATAATTAAATAATTAATTGCATTCACGCCATTGTTGTGTTTATAAGAAACTGAAAGAAGAAAGGGCCAGTCGAAGAGGCCCAAGCCGCTTCGCCTGAATAGTGAGCTGAATTTGATAACGGCATATCATTAGGTCACCCGACGCTGTTCTATTCTGGTTTCTTAGCGAACTAGGCTTCCGAAGGAATAAGCAGAGCCTCGAGGCTCTCGCTTTTGCGCTTTCAGGTACTTTCGCTTTTCATGTTGTGTTTTCATTTATATGTTTTACTCTACTTTTTTGTCCCACTAGTTCTTGTAACGATCTTGAGTTTCTTGTTTGAATATTCAGTCAAGTAATTCCTTTAACATCTAGGGATGTGAAAGTGAAACTGAAGAATCGTTTCATTTAGTTTGTCGCTCGATGAGATTGGTTAAGTTATGGTTAAGGACTGCGCTGTTTTACGTAGGACAGCTTTTCGGAATTGCTCTTATTTGATATTAGGGAGACAATGAAATCAAATTTTAGTCTAGTTTGTCAAATTTTTATTTATTCAAATTCGAGTGGATAATCTGGTGAAAAGAAAAAATCAGATTGATAATTATTCATATGCTTACCCTGGTTGGAACTAATCAGTGAAACTATTCAATGAGGATAACGAGTCCTAGTATCTAGGTAATCCAAATTTGATAAAAATATTGTCATGTAATTCGGATTACTATGGATAATATGTTATTATCATGTAATGAATTTTTCAGAAGAGAAGACTTCAGTTGTAATTGTAAATATGTGTTATCTTTTGGTCTCTATATCATTTAAGTTTTTCTATTTACAAATTTATCTCTTGTAGTTCAATATCTTATACCTTACTTTGTTTCTGTTTCCCTCTTTCTCTTTGTGCATTGCCCAGACAAATAGTTATACTATTAAAATGGCCACTTTTTGTGGACAACTTTCAGGGTCAAAATTACAAGAAATTCACTTCTTCATTTTTTCTGTCTTTGTTTGGCCTGTTGAGCATCGTGACCCCCATTTTTTGTTCAAAATTCTCTCTTTTCTGTCTCTATTACTGTTGTTACTATGCTATGATCCCTGGATTTAGAGTCAATCACTTTGCAATTCCTTGGGCCATACATCATAGTTCATGGCACAGTTTCAATCAGAATTCTTTCTCTGCAATTCCATCTGTCCTCTCATGTTGTTTCCACCTTTCCGTATTTGCAATCTCTCTTCTGTCAATGCTTCTGGCTTCTGTGCTTCTTTCACAGTTGCCCTGCAAGCTTGCTTTCTTAGATGCATAAAAAAATGGTGGGGATGAGGGGTAGTGATGTAGCAGCCAAAAATCCAGAATCACAGGAAAAGCATAATGACCTTGAAAAGCCCACAGATTCTGAAGAGAAGGTAGACTTTGACGGGGACAATGATCAAGATGATACCGTGGAGGAAGAAGTTGAATATGAAGAAGTAGAGGAGGAGGAGGAAGTGGAGGAGGAAGAGGAAGAGGAAGAGGAAGAGGAAGAAGTAGAGGAGGAAGAAGTGGAAGAGGAAGAGACTAAAGGAGCTCCTAGTGAAGATGAAGGTGTCAAAGGCTCTGACGGTAGAGTAGAGGAAAAGAAGCATGCAGAGCTCCTTGCGCTTCCACCTCATGGATCAGAGGTTTACCTTGGTGGCATTCCTCGTAATGTTTCTGAGAAGGATTTGAGGGCCTTTTGTCAATCTGTGGGAGATGTCTTTGAGGTTAGTCAAACACAATTCTTTTAAATTGTATTTTCATGTCAGTATTAAAGCTGATGAGATATGGTGCAGGTTAGGATTATGAAAAGAAAAGAGTCCGGGGAAGGTAAAGGTTATGCTTTTGTGACCTTCAAGACAAAGGAGATTGCTTCTAAGGCTATTGAGAAGCTGGACAATTCTAAATTTCATGTAAGTTGGTTTACCCGTTTTTTTTTTGTTATTTTCTTTGATATCTACAATTTGTCTCATTAACTGATTATCAGGTCTTGGACAGTCACTCTCCTCTAGTTTGATACTTCGTCTGTATTCTTCCATGTTTTATTGTCCTAACTTTTTGGCTGACTGCTGTTGATTGTAATGATTACTCTGTTGTCTTCTAGGACTACTCTCTTATTAATTTACTTCTTTCCAGGGAAGTAAAATAAAATGCTCAACATCTCAAGCAAAGCATAAGCTATTTATTGGTAATATCCCTAGAAATTGGACAGAGCGTGATTTGAGGAAGGCTGTTACGAAGGTTGGGCCTGGAGTCAATGCTGTTGAACTGTTGAAGGTTTGTGACATAATGTCAGTTTTGTTTTTCATATAATTTCTTGATATGCATGTGCTCCTTTAGCACCAGTTCTTAGTTGCCCCGCTTATTTGTGTGATGGCTTATTTGTGTGATGGTGGTCTTTGCATTGACAAAAACTATTTCACTGCATAGGATCCACATAATTCAGCCCGTAATAGGGGGTTTGCTTTTATTGAGTATTACAATCATGCTTGCGCTGAATACTCGAGACAGAAAATGTCAAACCCAGAATTTAAACTTGACAACAATGCTCCAACAGTTAGCTGGGCTGACCCTAAGAATGCTGAGTCTTCTGCAGCCTCCCAGGTGATCCATTTGATCTTCAAATTTTCTAATTTCTAATGTGTGATTTCCTGTCAAAATATCGGGATAAAATTGTTTCGAGGTCGTTTTATGTCACTGCTCTTTTGCTCCTATATCAATCTAGATTGACATATTTGATGAGTTTCACTAACATAAATAATCCCTTCGGTTTATGGCTCTGTACACTATTTAATATTTATTTGTTATTTATTGAGGTGTAATAATATTTCTGATCCAGCAAATTTGTTGCATACTGTACCCCTTCTTTTTTCCAGGTGTTGATTTTTTTTTCCTAGTTGATGATAAGATTTGATTTAGTTTATATGCATATTTTTAATGGGTCTCCCAAGGAAATTCTGTTCAAATTTTTAGGTTTGTGACTGATTATGGGTGCTTTCTGCAGGTAAAGGCAGTTTATGTAAAGAATCTTCCTGAAAACATTACTCAGGATCGACTCAAGGGGTTGTTTGAACATCATGGTAAGATTACAAAAGTGGTACTCCCTCCTGCTAAAGCAGGACATGAGAAGAGCAGATTTGGTTTTGTTCACTTTGCTGAAAGGTCAAGTGCCATGAAGGCACTGAAGAACACTGAGAAATATGAAATTGATGGTACTTTTTCTTTGCTTTTTTACATGCCTTTCTTCCATCTCCTAGTTAATAACAGTGGCTGTTACATATGTTAACCATTGTTTTTGGGTAATGGCAGGCCAAGTTTTGGATTGTTCACTTGCAAAGCCACAAGCTGATCTGAAATCTCCTGGGACATCAAATTCACAAAATTCAGTTGTACTTCCTACATATCCACCTCATCTTGGTTATGGTATGGTTGGAAGTGCCTATGGTGCTTTGGGTGCAGGATATGGTGCAGCTGGCTTTACACAGGTATATTATTCTTGATATTGAATGATGGACGGGATTCTTTTTTTTTTCCCTACGTGCTGTATGAACCTGAGTCTCCTGACTGAGAGTGAGTTGTGCTTAACCAATTAAAAAACATGGATATTGCCATCAATTTGGGCTGATTTTATCTTTGATTGGCCGCAAGTTCACTCTCACTGAATGATTAATCCTGAATGTAAGTTCGATTCTTCTTTTCTGTGACCCTATGGAGAAACAGGTTGATTCAAACTTCAACTTGTGGACTTAGTGTATCCTGGTTAGTTGGAAGTACTATATATTTGTATGGGTCAATTATGTTGTGTTTTCGTGATAATGCAAAAGGGAGTGGGAGTTAGAATCGTGACCTTATTTAGTGAACTTTTTTATTTGACTATCCCTATCGTGTTTCATATAATGTGTGGACACTTTTTTTTCTCTCTCTACTTTAAAATAATATCTGCTCAGAAGCTCAGTTAAGAGGTTCATTTAAATACTAAGATGCATTCATCATTCTCATCTTTGCTCTTTGATCAATACAGCACTCTGTATGTGTTGTTGTTTAGTTCTGTATGGCTCTTGCTAACATACAGGTCCTTGATGTTGCAGCCACTGGTCTATGGTCGGGGGGCAAATCCTGCTGGCATGGCAATGATGCCAATGCTTTTGCCTGATGGAAGGATTGGATATGTATAGTAAGTATCGTTTTCTTGTTTTTGCTATTAGTTTAAGGTATTCAACCTATCAGTACTATTCAGTCATGGTAGGGTGCTATAGCTTTGCTTCTTCATGTCTGAGATTTCTTTGTCTTTGGTTGTAGTCAACAGCCAGGGCTGTTGCAACAAAATGCCCCTTCATCGACGCCCCGAGGTGGCCGGACTGGTGGTAGCTCAAGTGGTGGGAAATGCAATAATGATAAGAACCGTAGCCGATATCATCCCTACTAATGTAACTGGCTGAACTTGGACTTAAGCTAGGTATTTAAAGCTTTCCTGCTGGCATCCGCCCCGTTGACAGAAATTCCGCTGTTATGGCAGTGCGGATCAAATTTTAGCATGGTCCTCTTGAGAACCGAAATATGTTGGCAAAACTGAATCATTCCCATACATGTATAGTTTATGTCTTTTGTTTCCCGTATTTTCTCTCTGATTGGAAGTGATTTATACTAGACAATGTGCACGGCGATTTGAATTAATTAATCAAATTGAGGGTTATTGGATTATTAGACAGCCTAATTGTCAAGGATCAAGGGACAAAACCTTACCAGATGATTAGTTGAGTGAGTGTTGTTATCAAAGAGATTCCGTTAACAATTATTCAGATCTGTTTTTCATAGTGTTTCTAGAAACCTGGGAATTGTGCTCAACAGGATAACTAAATTTTCCGTTGGCCTATAATGAGTTGTGCTTCGATTTTTAAAGGTTTACATGGAGTTGTATTTTATGATTTATCCCATTTAACATTACAGTTGATGGATGAATTTCTTCAACGTTAGATTTTCTTCAAGTGTTATATCTTATAAGACTTGAAATCTATCACCAATTATATAATCAAATGAAGTTCTTTCAAATTTATAATTGAATAGTCTATTCTCTTCCTAACTAATAATTTTGTACTTGTCCTGATTGAAAGTATGAAAGAAAAGAACAACTATATATTATAATTTTGTTATCTGGTTTCTTTGAGTGAAAAAGACAACTATGTTACCTTTGAAGGATGAATTATTATAAAATGCAAGTAATTGTATATAATTATTAAAAAAGATACAATCTGAGAGGAAAGTTCTACGTTTTAGAATTTAGACTTTTACAAATAACAATACTGAGAAGCAAATATAAAATAGTCGCGTCGGACTGTTCATAGATGGATTGTCGAGAAAAGTCCTATCTCATTCTCTCAAACTGGATGTCCATTAGATTTTTTTGTCTTTATTTGTTAACTTAACTATCCCAATTCCGAATATCATTTCCATAGAAAATTAAAGTGTCGAGTGAAAGATTAGAAATATGGTTCAAAAGTAGTGAGAAGAAAAATTAAAAAGCCAAACAAAGCCGTAGGATCATATTTCAATTGCTCGTTAATAATGGCGGTAAAATAGTCTACGACTCAACAGAGAACACAGTTCATTGTCCAATCGTGAGGAACTGATACTTAGCCATAAACCTCCGATTAACTAGACATTCCTAATTTCCAGGAAAAATCACTAGCAGTAGAAAGGCGCGCAGCTCAAACAAGAGTTCATTAAACATGCTTGAACTTTGTAGAAGAAACTAAAATTGGATTAGAACCATCAAACAAGGCATATTGGGAAATGGGAAAGATGCAAGTTAGCAGGAAAAACGAAATCTGCAGTTCTGGAATGAACTTTAAGTCTTAAAAATTTCTGGATATGCAGAGACAAGATAGCCAAGGGGTAAGTAAGTTCCTTGCTTCCCACCCTTACTAATGTCCATTCCTTCACATACAAATATACAGCTTTCATTTCGTGTATGCATCAACCTCCATAAAGCGTGCAAAGATGCTGCCTGCTTCCAAAGAAGCTTCAATAATGAACTGCCGCACCCAAAGAAACAACTGATTCTGAAACTGCTCTGTGAGATGTATGTGAACAAAATCGTCCCAGAGATAAATGCTCATGCTCTGGTCTGGATTATCAAATTACGGAAATCACTTAGACGGGATACAGTTAAATGAAAATACTGCATTTTAAGGTTGATATCACATTAGAAAAAATTTCTCTGCCATAACATGCAAACGGAACAAAAAATAAAGCCAAAGAAAGAACAAATATGCACAATCATAACATGCAAACGGAACAAAAAACAACTACCAAAAGAGAACTGTTTAACCGTTTCACAATCATAAATCTCCAGTAACGGATAGGACTAACACCTCAAACGGAAAAACTGGGAACTAGTACAAGGTTGGCTCAGACAACAGCTAAAAGCCTAAAACTATTTGATCAACAGCTAGCTAAATAGCCAGTTAACCAGAAGGAAAAAAAAAACCAGTTCAGCACAGTTGGTCCAAACAAGTTTGCTAATAAGAAAATTGTTCAGTTGTTAAGAAAAGCTTGTTTATGTTTTCATCTTTTTCTTTAGGCAGCTTAATACATGGTTTTCCAACAAATGAACTTAAACATGAGTGCAGTGTCCAGTGGAAGAAAAAATACCAGTCAAAGTGAAAAAGGCACAATCGATGACAAGTTTTATTAAGCCAGTCAACTCAAAATTTTAAGTTGGTTTTGGTTAGATGACTAGGTAGCTAAAGCTAGGCTTTCTAAGCGGACTATGTGCCCCTTTGCTTGTGCTATTTAGCTCCCATCAACAGTCCATACTGACTTGTGTCTCATTTGTTATTTCTCTTGTGGGTCTTAGTTTCTTGCTTTGTCTAAGTTCACTATGTTAAAAGAAAAAGATCACTTCAGCAGTAGGTAGATTTCCTTTCATGAAGAGGAGCCTTCATTTCATCTTGCCTCTTTGTGGTGTGGGACGCACTTCATGAATTCTCCAATTTAAAGCTTAGCACTAGACACATTTTCAGGAATCACCACCCAGCTTATACTTGGTACTTCTTTTCTCTTTTAGCTTTTCCCTCTGTGAGCATGAAGAGAATTTCTTATCGGAGATAGTCAGCTACAGAGGTTATTCTAAGCCAAAGGGAGTGACAATGCCATACACAAAAAGAAAGGGGCTCAAAATGGCAGAGGCAAATATAGCATATTATGTACTTGTATGTGGGCTCAATGGAAACAAATGGACTTGTCTGAATTAGTACTAAGAATTTACAGATGATCTTTAGTCAATCTCACAAAATTAATGATAACTGTTTTCACTTTAACCTCGAAACCCTTGGTCCTCTATCATATTCAATAAATATAACCATGTCTAATGCAAAAGCATAGATCATGTGCATACCACAGAGTGAGTTCAACTTCAAATTTAAATTAGAAATACAAATAAATTGCAGTTACAATTTAGTTAACCATACAGCAAGTTCAAAATAACATTTACTTTTTTTTACTAAAACAAAATCAGGAGATACTATCAATGCACATATAATGATCTCAGAAAAGAGAGTTAAGAAATGACTACAACTTAAATTGTTACCAACACAAGTAGCCTAGTGGCTCCACAAGAAACTAATTATGCATGACATCAAAGCATATATCCAACAATTATTATATTAACTTAACATTTATTGATAAAGAAACTGTATACATCTACTTTTGAACATACTTATTTCACTGAAATTCTTCATGTGAAGGCTGTGAAGTCCTTTGGCGGTTCAATCCAAATATTCTCAAAAGGGTCTTGTTCTCCCCAGTCATGATACTGCTTATGAGGATAGTATCTACAATCATCAAGAGAGAAAGATATACAACGCTTTCCATAAAAACGAACTTTTGAGAAGTAGACACTGTTTCTCATTATTCCAGGTAGGTCAGTCCTTGAATGAGATGACAAGAAGCTAGCAAAAAGAGTTACTCCATCAAGTGTTTTCATCTCTTCCCATTCCATTAGTGTCCGGTCTAGCTTAAAAACAATGGGGTTTTCACTAGAACACGTATATATAACTATTATATCTCCTTCATGTTCTGTCATAAATTTCCCCTTCCACCAATTTTTGGCAAAAAATTTCTCAGGGCATTTGGGTGGAGGTACCGCTAGGACATTCCAAGTACATTCAACTGGGTCAAAAACCCCAAGCCAACCTGTGAGGCTCAAACAATAAAAGAGTCCATCACAAAAAACAAGTTTATTCCATATGCTACTTACAAAAGGCAAGCGATTTTGGTAATTAACAGTAGTCCATACTGTTGCCCCAGGAAAACATGTGCTAATCGCCACAATTGTAGGACTAACGTGCTTAACAGTGAACAGAACACAGCCAGGAGATGTTGGAGCACAAGAAAATGCAACTATCTGGTATGTCATCTCAAATCTTGGCAGTTTGATCAACTCCCGAGTAAAGGGATTAAAGAAAAAGACCCGATGAGTTCTGGGTCGGTACAGTAGTAGCCAACCATCTTTTGTATAACAAACTCTAGAGCCACTCAACTCTGGTAACTCAAGAGAATGGGTCTTACGTTGCACAGGATCATAGAAGTCATAACAGTTGCCAAATTTTGGAAAATACATAAGCCAAAGGGATTGATTTACTACACGAACAGAAGTGGCAACAGAATGCCATCTCTTACAAACAGCAGAAGCACGAACATTATCCTCCAGGATCAAACGAGACAAAATCAATTCTAAAAGTTCTGCAGGAAGATCAGACCAGCTTTGCAGCTCCAAAATTTCACTATTCACCTCATTCTCTGCTTTTCTGTTGTCTGTGATTGTATCATTTAACCTAAAATAAAAACTATTGATAAGTTCAAGGAAAAAGTGGAACAAATTCAATGACTGTCTTTAGATAGAACAACAAGAACAAAACGGATTCAAGTTTAGGGAATCAAACATTGGTCTGACCAACAAAGATGTTTCAAAACTCATGGAGAGCCTGATCGAAGAATAGGGCCAGGAAAAACGATTGGCACAGAAATTTAATCTTACTCAGTAGGTATAAAGTTTTCAAGGTAACTAGAATTAGCTGCATATTTCCCTATTGTTCTGTGACAAGAATACTGCCACCCCCTGAAGAAATGCTATTAAAGCGGATAATAGGGCTATTAAAAAAGCATTGATCCAGCCTCGGGACGAGAAACAAATTATTATAGTACTAGTACAGCACCAAATCATAGGCCATCATAACCCCAACATCCATATACAAGAAACTAAAGGTTACAGTGAGGATTAAATGAAACTAAAAGACAAAATTTAAAACAGAAGATCAAAATAAGAAGAATTAATTGAAAAGCGTACAGGACCTAAACCCATCCTTTGTTAAATAGTTATAAAAAAGCACAACTATAGTCAATGATTTATAAAATACAGCATAGCAACGGTACTCCAATTATCAATAATTCAAGCTATGATAACCTATTCTTTAACAAAATTATCAAAACTGGGGGCTGATCTAAACCATAAACCCTAGAGCATTCACAATCGTGAATTAATTCCACTTGAAACTCAACCATGAATCAACTTTATGAAATTGAGACCCAGAAACAAGAGATGAGCAGATAAAAGAGTTTGCCGAATAAATCCATACTGATCCAGCATTGAATCTCCACAGAAACATTTCCCAATAATCAAGCAAGCTATAAAAATTATGCGGAAAAATATTCTTTCAATTGAGCAGAACAGAACTTACGATTTCAACTTTCTCCTCCTTTTCCCCAACATTTAGCGAATCCAATTAACCAATGAAGTTGCTTTCCAAGGCAAGGAGTGTTGAGAGAGAGAGAGAGAGAGAGAGAGAGAGAGAGAGAGAGAGAGAGAGAAAGAGCAGAGGCAGAAACTAGAGGGAGAAGGCGTATATTATGAAGTGAGTGAAGTGACGGTAGCAACACGTGCGAACTCATAGGGGTAAAAATATCGTGTGAGAGCTTCCAGGAAGACACGACGAATACTATACCAGTAAGAAAATGCCATATGCCACGTGATCCGCACGTGATATACTCATCGTTAACATTTTGTACTTCGTGGCAGTTTTCTAGTGGATCACCGCTTGAAACGTTGAGTGCGTCTCACAGACAATAACTACCCTCACTGTTAATTTTTGTTGATTTTTTATAAATATCTTTCATTACAAATAATTTTGTTTAGACTTTAGACACTATTAAACAATAATTATAAGCAACTGTTCTAACAAAAATGAAAATCTAGTTTTAACACAAGGTGAAAAATGAGTACATTTCGTTAAATCTAAATACGTGGGTGCCCTAACTGTTAATTGGAAAATAAACAATAATTACAACCTTCGAGTGTGACCTCCTTTACTATCTTTTCCTTTTCGCCTCATTTTTTTTTCTTAACTATCTTACTCTTTGGATTCTTTGATGGCGTTTAAGTATTTAACAATGTTAGCTGTAATTATCAATTAGATTGTCTATTTATTTATTTTAATTTTAGTTGTATCATGATAAAAGTATCGGCTTATCTACTTATCCAGTCTGTCTCCCCCTTTTGATAATCTTTTTTTCACTGTTTTCAGAATTTTGGATAAATTACTTTTTTTCTTCTTTCAAGATATTAAAACTATAAAATATTATCTCTTTCTTTAAACACGGCTTACATTTCAAGATAATATTATTTTTGTTTGCTAAAAATAAAAATGTCTTAGAAATTCCATCAATTTATATAGTGTTGTCAAAAGGGATCCTTTGGATTAAAAATTATAAATGAATTTGATTCATTCTAATTTAGTTCTGTAAGTACTATGTGTAGTTTTATAATCATATCTATTAGATTAGCAAATTATACAATTTAGTAGTAATATGTCAAGTAACGATCAACAATCGTTATATTATGGAATAAGGTATTACTTATTAGTTATCAGTACAAATGGAACAATTTAACTTTACATAATTGCAGACTGTGTTGGTTTTGTCAAAGCTGGCTACAAATACAATGCAATTAAATATTTATCGATGGCTGCTACGCATAAAAAAGTATTCGTAATGAGATCGTGAAGAAATATAACCGAGCATGGTCATTAACACGGGGTCAGGGGGATTGTTGACTGATTTATAAGAGAGCTTCACAACTTGCAAATTAAAATCATTAATCCATTTTTTACTTGTTTTTCTCAGTTGTTCAAAGTAAAATAGACATAGAACAAATGAGAAAATCACTGTTGACATTTGACAACACTGTCTGTTTCCGAAAGTACATTTGATTTGAGCAAGGAGCCAAGGACTATTATATGATATTCATCATTGAAGCAGCTACACTCGCATAGTCGCATCGGCTTAAATAAACAAAAAACGGGTGATACAACAATAAGACGCGTGTCCTAAATGTTTAATAGTTAACGTTCAAGAAAGTTGAAAGCAAATATCTTGGCTTCGCCAAAATTCTCAGAGCCAACGAATAAACTACCTATCAGGAAGATAACCCAAGACAAAAATAATGTAGTAATTAAATAATTTGCTGCTGCTTGAACTTATAGTGAGAACTCAGAACCAGAATAGAAAACTAGTGCAATCATCCTAAATAATCGATCAATCTGCAGCCATCTTGAGTCATTTCAATGGAATGTTTTCCTCTACAAATTGAACGAATCTGTGATATCATCACCCAATACAGAAAAAAGAAGGAAAAGAACAAATCATCAGGCGTGTAAATTTTGGATTAGATTAGAAGAAGAAACACTGGTGTCCCCAAATACAAGCCTAGAATGAAATGAAAAGAATCGCCAAACTGAACAACAAGGGGCCTAAAACACGCTTTAGAACCCTACCCTACACAGATATGGAAAATGACTGAAACCAAACAACATTCTTGGTCTGTCTAACAACCCCAAAAATTAACAACAAATAGGGCATTGAATTAAACCATTCTCATTACACTGACCACATCTTACCGTCTTCTTCTTCTGCTCTTTATCTAAAACCTTGCAGCTTCCATTGCATTCCACACACATCACAAATCTCAGACCACCACATCCTTCACATCCACTTCTTGCCCTTTGAATCCCTTCTAACACAACACCTAATTTCTCTTCTTCTTCTAGCTTCACAACTTCGTCAACTCCTCCAATCAGCCTTCCCTTCACAAACACCATAGGTACTTTCACTTCCTTCGTTCCCATAAGCTTTCTCAATTCCTCTTTGAACCCTGCATCCATGGATATATCCCTCTCAAACATATGAACATCGTAGGATTCCAAAATTGAGCGAACTTTATTGCAGTCTTCGAACGTCTTTCTGATTCCTCGCAACGTCGTCGTGTAGATCACAATAGAATTTTCCCCTCCAGGAGGACACATTTTCTCGAACACCTCAAGTGCACATTTGGATTCCAGAGACTTCCTGGCTTTACGTCCTCTGGGTGTCGCCCAAACCATCCTCTTGATGTGTTCTTCTTCTGTGAGTTCCTTCTCGTATGTTGCAACAAGCTCTGGATCAAACAGAGGACTAGGACTACCACCTAGACTCTTCCTTGAAGCACAAATCGGAGACCCTTTTACTTTCGGAGAAGAGATGTTGTTGTTGGGCTTCAAAATTCCTTTGGGGCTGTAATCCAAGCGTCGAATGCCTTGAACTTGAACTTTATTCTCTTTCCCTGCGAGTTTCTTCGCCGTCTTCGGAGACCCAAGCTTGAAGGGGCTTCTAATATCAGAACCCTTATTAAACCCACGAAGAAAAGGACTCGACTTTGGGCTTTTCTTGGGTTGATTATTCGAAATGGGAACTCCATCTTCAAGACCTTCCATGAGTTCCCACGCATTGATAACCTCTGGGTCTAGACGAGGAGGCGATTTTTTAAGCCTCTTGGAATCTGAGACTGAGACAACGCACTCGGAGATAATGGGTTGGTCCTTGTCAAGCTTGAGTGCTCCATATGTGGATGAAGTCAGAGAAACCACGTGGTTCACATAGTCGCCGGCGCCGCCTCCGTTGACGGTGATGAGGACTTCTCGCCGGAGATCTTTCCGATGGAGTTTGGAGGAAACACAACCCATGGATGAGAGGGGGTTATTATGTTTTGTGCTTTTCTGTGTCGGTTTGTTTTTTAAGGTGTGAACGGATTTGAAGAAGAAATGATAGCAACGGGTGTGGAAGTTTTTTCACTCAATTCAACCGTTACTTGTCTGCAGATGGCCCCAACGGTCCGAAAATTCGAATCTACTTTGCACAAAGATCGACTGGTTTTTATTAAAACCCATGTAATTTTGCTTAATTAGATTTCCTGACCACGTGACTTTTGTATTTATGCACTTGTCCCCCACTTAGTGTTTTTTTTTTTTTGGGAGGGTTGGGTTTGGGTGGTAAAATAGCCCAATGCCACTTCAGCAGGGTTTTTTTGTACAATCGCTTCTGCAGTTTAAAGTCTACATTGTACCCTCCACATTATGTCATTACGGTCATGTTTTTCAGCCCCAAAACAAAATCACTATTTAAGTTCTTTTTGTTTTTATTTTATAACTCAAGTGGAGAAAGGGAACTATAGAGATGAATTGTGGATTTTTGTTTTTTCTTGTGGTTTAGCAGTATGAATAACGATAGATATCTTTTCCCGAAGATGATCAATCGGAGTGCTTTGGATCAGTGGGCGAAGTAGTGAAATGGTCTAAACGAATGGATGGAGTACAAGGCCCAAAACATATCCTTTATAATTTTTGGCCCAATATCTTTTTACTGGGTTCCAATGTATAGTGTAAAGAAACAATTTATGATATATGAATAAACTAACAATATCTCTAAAACATCTAATAGTTTGGTTCTTGAAATATTAAAATTTATAGTTTAATTTCTGAAAGTGGCCAAAAAAATTTTTAGACATTAGATCTAATAAATGATCAAGATTTTCTCAAATGAAGAGAAATGAAGAGATATTTTAATGGAGAAGATCCACTCCCATATCATAGTTAGACATTAGCTATTTATTTGATAACAACACTTATCACTAATAAATCATTAATTGTATACGCCAATAATTAATTATCATCGTCTTTGTTAATTTAATTAATTTGCAGTGTATTTTCATTGATGATTTATGAAGACGTCCGTATAGCTAAAGGCAAACATAGATATATGAATTTAAGCCACACCAACAACAACAATAACAACCAAAGCTTTTTTCACTAGGTCGAGTCAGCTATATAAATCAACTCACTTTTAAAAAAAATTAAAGTAGGATATTTATGGTCATTTTAATAAACTAAATAATATATTATTATAATTTTTTAAAAAATTATTTTAATTTTTATAAAACTAATTATATATTTTAAGTTTTTAAAAATTGAGTTGTCATTTTAATAATTTTTTAAAAATCGAATTGTTAATTTACACTATAACATATACTTTTTTTTTTTTGTCTATTTCTTACAATTAGCTAGGCTTTTCAGAAAGTCATTTCATACTTATATTGGTCTATACAAGCTAGACAATCAACTTGGAATCAATGATGTTGTGTCTCCAACATTATAATCACTACCTCATTTAGTCATTTTGATACACCTTGCTTTTAAACAACAATAATAATTTATATTTTTATTACATTTTTTAATTGATAATGTAAAAATAGTATAACTATAACTGAGTATGTATGGAATTTTTATCATGTATCATATATTATGTTAGTATAATTAGTAATTAAAATTTCACATTGGATAAGTTATAGAGTTGAGAAGAGTATATAAATGATTATTAAGTCATTTATGATAATTGAATTAAATATATATATGTGATATATATATATATATATATATATATCTCACATATGTCAAAGATGGGCACTTGGGCACTTGGGCTTCAAGCCAAAAATTAATTATATTTATTTAATTCGAATTAATAGATATAATTTCTTCAAACCCAAAAAAAAAAGGGTTATTGTTCATGAACATTCATTGGTACTCATTCATGAACAAACATGAACATTCATTGTTTCAGGAAAATTAGTTCAAACTTGAAGTGACATGACTGTTTAATTTTAAACAGACATAAATGTTCATTTATGAAGAGTTATAACCTGTCATTTATGAAATGTTATATCTGTTCAGATTTGTTCTATAAATAACACATCTTCTCAAGAAACAAAGTATTTAATCTTAAACTTATCTTTCTCTATTTCGTGTTCAAAAGGTGTTATAGTATTGCTGGCTTAATACCAGGCTTTGTAAATCCTTGAAGAAATCTACCATAAACACCCATCAGCAATGCAGCATACAAATAGTGGGGGCTTAATTTTCTTAAGGACAGTGACCACACTACTACTCTATTTTTGTGTTCTATTAAAAGCCTACTCTATTTTCTTAACATATTACACAGAAGATTTTATAATCAAAGATATAAGAAATTATAATTAAATTTGACTCTTTTTTTTTTCTTATGGATTAATTGCAGTACTGCATGCAAATTTGGCTGCCAGTTGGATACTTAGTTGTCACCAATTGAAATATTAGTTTAAAATTCAATATTTTGAAAAATTAAGTTTCTATAGTATTAGCTTTAATTATTGTGCAATGTACAGCGTACACAAATGTTCCGTGAGTTTGCTGGATGTCTGCAATTTAGCCTTCATTGCGACACATAAACACATGCTGTTATTGCCAAATACCACTAGTTAATATCACTTCATTTTTATTAATATTGTAATTTGTAAAAGCATATGGATCACGAAGTCTCCTCCTTGTTTAAATGCAATCTTATGATGGCTTCATCGTCATCAATCTAACATCTCGCAGTTAAGTTCAGCATAATTCACATGCTTCCACGGTCTCGCTTCTCTTACACAATTGTTATTAACTTTTAAAATATCTTCAAGGTATTAACATGAAAATACAATATGATCTCAAAACAAATGGGAAATTTATTTTTTTAAAAAAAATCAAAATAGAGCTTGACCTTTATATATATAAAAATATTATTGTTGGATTATTCAAGACTATAAAAATAATAAATATATCAAATGATAACTTTAGCTAGACATGCGTCTATATATATATATATATATTTAACAAAATAGTGGTACGTTTCTGTGACTCTAATGGGGTATACTGGTACTTATTCTCACTTAAAAATAAGTGGTACAAAAATTATTTTCATTCGGTAAGGTGAAATTTTGATTTTTAATAATAATATTGTTTCTATATACAATCAATAATTATATTGTTAAATTTGCATTTTTTTGTAATAAAAATAACTTTTAATAAATTGTGAATAATTGAGATATGAATAAATTAAATATATTCCATTATGATAAAATTTAAATTAATGCTAGTTGTCATTTTTTAGTTTTTACCATTTTTCTATATATTAGACAATTTAAGTTTATTTAATTAATATTTCAAAGATACTCTTTAATAGAATTCATAAAAATAGCATTTAAATTAAACTAAAACCTCAGGCCAAAAAAAAACTAAAACCGCGATTTGGTTTGTGAGAGTATGATTGATTAGTTGAACCGACTCTCTTATTTCTCTATGCATCTCCTAACTACCTAACTAATCTCAAATTTGATTATTTTATTTAATAAAAAATATAATTAATCATTGTTTTGCTTATTGTTATTCTTTATAAATATTATTTTTAAACTAAAAGGGATATCTTGAAACAAAATGGAGTTTTAAATCCTCAATTTACTCAAAACAGTTGCTTTAAACAAGGAGATAACATCCTCTCTCTCTCAATATACTTCCCAATTGCACTAAAAGCGACTTCTATAGTTTGTTAATTGGAGAGAGAACAAGTAATTGGTTCTTTAATTAGCTGTTGAGGCTGTCGTATGCAGCTCTAGCTTTTGCAGTTGTATTTACTCGGAAAGTCGTTGGGATTTGTATTTAATTTCATCTTAATTCTGAACTACCAAGTTATAATAACCAGATCAACGGGGCAACACTTGGATAAATACTGTGACCCTTACTACCAAAAAAAAATACTGTGACCCTATAACTTCATTAGTTATATATATATATTTATATATATATATATCTATAATCACCTAGCTTCAATAATAAACTAAGCTTTTATATTAACAAATTAATGCGACACAAATGTTTATTGTTTTATACATGCATAGTGATTATTATATGTATATATTTGAATATTTCAATTGGGAGGTTAAATAGATTTTGTTTTGTTATACAGGCTTATAGCAGCTAGTTACTCGACCCACCTAATTAAACTCCAACAAAAACCATATCAACACGTCTGTCTACATATGATTTTTTATGCCCCTCGATCTATACCTAAATATGTTCCATTGTGAGTCATCAATATGAAGGGAAATTTCTTAGTTAGCATTGTTGGGATCAATGTTTGGGAGAACCTAGCTAAAAGCCAATCACTTAAACAAGAAGAGTTGCAAATTGTGAACCGAAAATTCAATGCATTTTTGCCATATATATATAGCTTTGGTACTCTTTTGACGAGAAGAAAAAGAGGCATAACTTTATCTCTTTATTAGTTTCTTCCATCTTCATTTCGTGCTTTACCTTTCCCTCAAGAAACTTGAAAGTAGAAAAGTACGTAAAGCAGTCATACGAATCAAAGCTAGCTAGCGAGAGCACCAGTCAACAAAGTTGAACAGCTTCTCTCCCGCTCGGCCGCTCCTTCTTCCCAATTATATAATATTCATATATTTCCCTCTCTCTCTCTCTCTCTCTCTTCTTCTCATATTCGTCTCCAACATTTCTACAAAAACCCTCCTCTCTCTCTCTCTCTCTCATCTTTCTATTTTCTTCTCTATATTCCTAGGTTATTCTAGGATGCCACAGGGCGAAACTTTGGTTTCTGCTCGTGCCGGCGGATCCAGTGACCGGAAAATCGCCTGCGAGACTCTCGCCGACGACGATTTCAACCAATCGACGGAGGAGACGACGGATAGGCCTCCGGCTAACCCTGATTCTCCACCGGAATCCTTCTGGCTATCTAGAGACGAGGAGTACGATTGGTGGGATCGGAATGCCGTCTACGAGCGAAAAGATTCCGGCAAGGGCAATAACAACAACAACAACAATACCTCCAATTCCACTAATCTGAGGTCCAATTCGCAGCGGATTTCTTTGAATTTGAAGTCAAAGGCTTCCATCATTGGCCTCCCTAAGCCTCAGAAACCATCCTTTATGGAAGCCAAGAACCGCCGAAACCACAAGCTTGGAAACACCGGCTTGTTCCCCAAACGGAATGGCTCCGTCGCAAAATCGGAATCCTCCCTCAACGAACCTTCTTCCCCGAAGGTATCTTGCATGGGAAGAGTGAGATCCAGAAGAGATCGAAACCGCAGGTTGAGAAGTCGCCAAAGATCCTCCGACTCCGCCGCCACCACCACCGTCGCTAAAGAAAAACTGGTAAGAAGCAGAAGCCGGAATTCGAAGCCCGGCTTCTTCGAAAGCTTCCGAGCTATTTTCCGATCCCGCCGTCGAGAGAATCCGGCTCAGAAACCCGATCTTCCTCCGGAAGACTCTACTCCGCGCAAGAATCATCGGAAAAGCAGGGCAAGCGATTTTGACGCCGACGTTTCTTTCGCCGAATCCATCCCGAGAAAAAGCGTCTCGGAGACTGAACCGCCCGGTTTAGGTGGTATGAAGCGGTTCGCTTCTGGGAGGCGGTCCGATGCGTGGGGAGCGGGTGAACCGGAAATCCACGTGACGCAATAGTATTTGCCAGAATGTAACCGCGCCGTTACGGCTCCGTCTCAGTTCATTTAATTCAGTGTTTGATTTGACAAACGACGTCTCGGGATTCGGAGTCTTTGTTTCGTGGGTTGACGTGACGTGGCACCGTTGAAGAACGGTCGCGGCTATTGTGTAATATGCTTTTACCGTTGGGAGGTTAAAGCCACCGGCCTCAAAGGCAAATCTAGCTTTTTTACCGTGGAGGTAAATATATATATAGCAGCGTGCTGTTTTCGTTTTATTTTGCTCTCTATTTTAGCGTATGTAAATATGCGGGAGTGTTTTTTGTCTTTTTAGAAGCGAGCAGCTGTAAATTTTCTTCTAGCAATAATGAAAAGCATACGCGCCCCACTGCCCGTGTAAAGATTTCAAAAACAAAAAGATTGAATATGGCCAATGATTTCGTAAAGGAAAATATGTTTAATTCCTAAATTGAAGTACAAAATCTGCATAATGAAGTTGGAAGTGAGTTCTCGGTATCTTTTCAAGATATTTGTTCATGCTTCATTAATGAATTGTATTTTTGGATTGGACTTGGAAAGTGATTGGAAGAAGTTGAACTTGGAAGGCATGCCACCAAGTCGTAGAGTTGATTATATACATGTTGATGGTATTGCTAGTGGGCTAAGTGGGTAGATGAAAGTAGTGTTAGGTGGATGTCAAGGCTCAAGACTTATGATATGTATGGGTTGTCATTGGTGATTGGTGGCATCGTTTCAAACAGGCAGATTGCATCGTCTATCAGGCTATCAGCAAAGAAAGCAACAAACCCATTTTTTAATTTAAAAGATTCCTTTCTTTTCTCCTTAAATAAGCATAAAAGAAAAAAAAACACGTCAGAGTAATCTTCATCCTGATGTATTTTTAAAATATGTTTGCAGGCCATCTAGATCTCTAGTTCAAAAATATAGAAATTGAGTGGAAATATAA
>QANZ01036495.1:0-21873 GCA_003254925.1 Chamaecrista fasciculata | reverse complement strand
GGCAAATTAGGAATTCTACCATAATTCCCTAGGTAGACTTGAATTACATCAGAAATGTGAAGTAAAGAAAAATGGCCTATGTAATGTAAAACCCTTTACATTGTAATCTACTTTACATAGCTTAAATTACCATACCAAACACATGAAAGTCTCGAAATTCGTGGAGTTTTACAATGNTACATAGCTTAAATTACCATACCAAACACATGAAAGTCTTGAAATCCGTGTAGTTTTACAATGTAAAAGCCAATTGCTGCCTACCAAACGGAGCCTTAGTGTTTTCCACTTGGGCCTAAAAAGTCCTTATGCACTAGCATCAAGTAACTCCGTATTGACTCCTCTAATAGTCACAATATCACATTAACATGAATCCAGCACAAAAGTTAAGAGGGCATGCATGAAATTAATGAGACATTGAAGGAGTGGTTAGGTTAATTGAAGTACTTGTGAATTTTGCGAGCATTGAGGGGCTGGTCAGGCCTTGCATTTTTCTTGAACTGAGGGGTCAATGGGGCCTTGAGAAGTTTGAGCTGGTTGAGAGAGAGAGACCTGACTTTGCCAAGAATGGTCCAAGTCACATTCTCTTTGCAAGGTGGGGTCGTAAGTGAACCCATATATCTGTAATAAGTGCGACTCTTTCTCTTCAAATGCCTCACTTCAAGCCTTCCTAGCTCAACGTGAGCCCCTTTGTACTCTCCTGCGCTCTCCTTAGCCAATTCAATCAACTTATCCTCCATCTGCGCCCATCCATCACTCATTTTGTCTTTACATTATTGCCCCATTTGAAATTTTACAACATTTTAAAAATGAAATATTTAAATTGTTCAGATTTTTTTAATGGGTTAGACTATAATGAAAAGTTTATTTTAGGGCATGAGATGCAATGAGTCATGAGCCAATAAGATTTTGACACATGGAAGGGTAGTAATATATAATTAGTTATGTGACTTAATACATAGTTTTGATTATTAAAAAAATTATTTTTTATTATTTTTCAGCATTAAATTACCCAACTCTTACATGTATATATCATAATCTTATTAGCTCAGGACTCATTGCATCTTATGCCCCTAAAACAAACTTTACATCATAGACTAACATTTTTTTATATTGTTAACTTCTTATCTGAATAACCATAATAATCACAAAATTCCTTATAAAATTATATGTATGTATATATATGATAGATTAAATGTATTATTCTTAGGTTAAAGCTTCAATTTGATCCTCAAATTATACGATGAATTTGTTTGTCTTTGAAATTGTTTGTTTCCTTTTGATCTTCAAATTTTTCTATTTGTTCAATTGTCATTTTGTCTGATTTTTGTTAGTATTTTTAAACTGGACATCTAATCTTGACAACTTTTTTTTGTTATATATATTATAATAAGTAAGTCGACAGAAAAAGTAAAGAAAAATCTCCTTTTTTACAAAGAAAAATTTATCATAATTTATTTTTAATTTATGACAATTTTTTTTATATCATCTTACTTTATTAAGACACGTTAAAAAAAATCGTTCATCTCAATTGTTTCTAACAAAATCATATATTTTTTATTAAGGGTGAAATAAATGAATTTGAGGACCAAAATGAGGGTGGAAATGAGTTAAATTTTGAATATGAGGCCTAGATACCTTGGAGATGATAGGATCCGAACGGCCCAGTTTGAATAGCACTCCCACAACTGCAAAACTTCCTTCTTGGTTCACGTGTACTATATGGAGCTCAGCGTCCATTCTGTATTCACAATCATTATTGTACAAGTTGTTGTAACTCGTAACACACACACATATATATATATATATAATTATATATCATGATCTAATCTTTTTGTGTGTACGTAATTACGTATTTGTGCTCAAAAGAACTTACTGCTTCCCATTGATTCGGTGTTCCGATGGAGAATGCCAGTGCATTTGTTTCACCGAATAATTTTGTCCATTTATACTTATATCTCCTACTTCACCATCAAAATGAACCTACATATATATATATATATATATATATACACACACATTAGTTGACAATGTATATATTTCAGTAGGAAGTGAGTCAGTGACCAGTTCACAATTTGTTTGTTATAGTGGAACGAACCCCAATGTTGAAACCGTTATTAACGAGTGTGGCATTTGTAGAATGGTAGTTTCTGTGTAAGTGCTTTAAATGCTTGTGGTACACCAAACTCTCCTTCCTCAGGTCCACAGGGGATTGCGATTTCCCTTTTGAGCAAGCTGAGAATTCCGGGCTTAGGCTTCCCCATTTATCGGGGCCTTTTGAACCATAATAACCGAATTCAACCGAATCTTGCAACAGAACTAATTCAGTCATCAAACTCAAGCTAAATTCCATAGCGAAGAGGGTTAAAAATAAAAGGGAAGCCATTAAAGCGAAGAAAACTAGTTGAAGCTAGAAAAACAGAGACCAATAATTACAGAGAAAGAAAGAAAGCAAGCAAGTTAAACTTGATGGAGAGAAACTTACGATCTTCTGCCATAGTGCAAAGAGCGAGCAAAGCAATACAAAAGATTGAGGAGGGAATCCTCATCATGGCCATTTTGGATAGGTACGAACGATGACTATACATGTATCCTTGTGTTTTTTTTCTGGACCAGCTTATATATACTCACAACACAAGCATACCAGAGTAATTTTTTTTTTTGACTGAGAATACTAGAGTAATTTAAGGAAGTGGATCTTCTGAAAATGCACAAAAATTAGAAAAATTAGACTGCAGAGAATCCAGATCCGTATTTAACCGTTGTAAATTTGGTAAACTTTGCTGATTGGTTCTGTCACTGGAAAACCGTTACTGTCTTTATCTATTTTTCAAGAAGCTAGTCAACAAAATCTGTTCTTACCTAAAGTGATTCAATAAAAATTGAAAGTTATTTATTTGAACCATTTTTTTCTATTTTATATATTTTCAAATAAGAAATTTTATGAGCCAATGTTCCGTGATTCACAATTCTTATGGGGTTGAAGAAATCTAAGTGAAATGGATGTCAATTTAAAGTAGGCCACTTTTGGTGTCAAGGATTACAAAAATGCAGAAACCACTTTAAGAGGCTGAGAGGGAACGACACAGCTGTCCTTTAAAGTGTGTGCCCCAAAATTAATATTCTTCCAGAGAAGGAAAATTGCAAAACAAAAGAATCTTGAAAGGTAAAACTAAAGCAGTGCATGTTGAAAGTGAAACTTTAGTTGATTTTGTTATAGTTTTGTGCCTGAATAATATTAGTGGTGTATCCATTTACAGGATGGGTCGGTTTGGATTTTTGTTTGGAAGCACACAAAGAATCGAAACTAGAAGGCACCAATGATTTAAAACACGGCAATGGTAAGGGCCAATGTTTAAAAAAATGATATGTTGAAGAAACTTTCTAAATGATTCCATTTAAACATATATATTATAACAATTCCTTACCCCCAAAGGAAAAATGTGCTTCCTCAGCCACACATGGTTTGCTTCTCAACTCATATGGAAGCTCATTTCAGAAAGCTAATGCCAGCCTCGTCTCTTCCTTTTGGAGTACCCAAAAAGGGATAACGAGAGAGAGAAAGGGAAAATAAAAACAAAAAAGAAACAGCTCAAATAAATTATTCTGTCCTAAACTGAAATTTAGCATGTTACTTAGAACCTTACGAATGTCGAAGCTATGTTCTTTATTTTCTTAATATGCCAAGATCGATCGCTGCAAATTACTATTCAGATATTGTGTCCTGTTATATATATCTTAAGCACAAGATTCCGTTTTGAAGAACTCATTCGGTCAATTCAATTATCGTGCCAAGTTAGATGACAAGAAAACGGCTCTCTGAACGTTGGCTTAGAACTTTTTTTTTTTTTGGGTGTGTGGTCAAAATGTGTGTTACGAAAACTTGATTCCTGACAAAAGAAAAATCTCAGAAATTGGTGGGTAAATAATAGCATGGGTCAAAAGTTCGGGTGGAAAAAGAATGGCACCTCCCCCAGATAGAGACTCAAAAGGAAAGTATTTCAACAAAAGCCACTGAAAACGGACAACTTCATGCTAAGCCTTAGACAGTGGTAAGGTAAAGGATTATCCATTAGGAAAACAAGCATGCAAGTAATGTCAACTTCATCATATGCTTCCTTCTACGGGAATGTTCTTCAGTCCCCACTCCCCACGTTGTAAGGATCAAAACACAAACTGCAAATTGCAAAATATTTCGGCTTTTGTACACAATTAAGCTTACTCCACCCCTTAATACGTGGAAGAGACAAAAGGCAAAGAAGTGACAAAGGGCTGATTCTGAAAGCAGGAGAAGGACCTTGGTTCTATGCCATTTGCCAACCCTCGTATATTTTTATTCTTTGTTTCAACTAAAAGTATTCCTACATTAAAAACAAAAACTCAATAAAAACAGGAGTCAGATCTCTAAATTATATGTTGGAATGATTTGATGAATTCTGCTTCATCCATACAAAAGGTTCCAGCAGACTATCTTCATATGTTCAATGAAGGTCCTGTTTTCGCATTTTCTATAACTGCTGAGCCACTAGATTTCACTATATTGATATTTGAATACACTAACAAATTTATCTATCCCAGTATTCGAACCAACTGCATATACAAGTATGAGTGGAGAGAAAGGAATATCATGAGAATGAACTAAAAACCCCAGAACCCTCTGCAAGCAAGGGTTTTATTGAAGAGCATAAGTTGCTCTCAGATACTCTACAATTTCTGCACTCTCAAACATTTCTATATCAGTGTTTGGATCTTCCAAATAGGGTACCTGTCAACCATATGCATCAAAGTTGACATTATCCACTAAGCAGATGATATCATGTCAGAAAGATAGTAATCCATGTCTGTGAGTGTGTGTTAACATGATAAAACTAATACCAACATAAATCAAGTACCTGGAAATGTCCTGTTTTCTCCAGTAGTATTTGTCGTTTTGGGCTACCCCGAGCACAACTAAATACAAAAGATGTTATTACTTGGAAAAAAAAGAAAAAAGGAATAATATATAACCAAAGCCATGACTTTTGACTTAGGAAATCAATATAACAGTTATAAACATCAGAAACATAGTTGCCAACAATTGTAAAAGTTATTCATGAAAGGGCCAACTAATAAGAATATAGTTGCATAAAAAAGGAAAAATTTAAATTATGCAAAATATCAAATAATAACCAAAAAAATCTTATCGGGCATCAAATCTGACAGTCAACTACTCATGAAATAAGAAAACTACCTGCAAAGCAAGTGTGGCAGCTCCAACTCTACAAGTACTTCGCGCACAATTTTACAGAAAGGGGAACCCTGAAAGAAACATAATAGTTCAAATTTCAAATTCTGAAACTTTGTCCACAAACCATAAAAATAAGATCACCAGGCAAAAGCTGCACTTGCATGCATGTTAATAAAAAGAACGAGTCATAACTTTTTTTAGTCCATTGAGCATTTTGACGTGAATGGAGTTGTATGAATTTTAATTTCTGGTCTACCAACCTCATATGCCCATATTTTGATTGGCTTTGGAGGTAACCTCGCTGGAGTATAAGTAGAACCCTGGAAGTAAACAGTAAGTGGTTAATAGTATTTTACTTTTCTTTTTTTGGTATGAAAGAGAAATCTCAATATCAACTTTTAAAACAAACTTCATGAGGTCATTAAATCTTCTGAAAAAGGCATATAGCAGTCTTCCAGTCACCTTGACAAATGTTTGTAGTCCTTCAATTAATTATGGAAAAAAGCTGTCCTTAAATAACAAAAAAGCTAATAACTTGCTGAAAATTGAGTTATTCAACAGACTCACCTTTCCCGTTCGACCAAGCATACCAAAGCCTACAGTCAATGTCTGCAGCAGAAAAATTAGTATTTAGATACTAACATGAACAGTAAAAGAATTGAACATTGTGGTGAGAAATTCATAACAGCCAGATTTTAACCGTTAATAATCCAAGAGATAAAGTGAGTGGAACATTTCCATCACCTACAGAAAAGAAAAGGAACAGTCAATATAATATTTTTGAGTATCTAGCATGCAAACTTAGCAAAATATGGCAAGAGCAAAACATAAATTCTAAAACCTTCTACAGGAAAATAATAATTGGAAATAGAGTGAAAGTGTAACATAATGTTTTAGTCCTTATTGGCGAATAGGTTGCAGTATAGCAAAGTGGTTTCTGAGGTATGAAAGACTTGCCAATATTTTATGCTAAAAGGAAAGTGATCAAATTCACAGTTTGATGGACTTCCAGTTCTTCACACTTATAAAAGAAGGGGTAAGAAGAGAGTGGAAGAGGCTCGTTTAGTTAGGCCGAGGGCTGAACAAGGACCTAAAAGGCAAGAGAATGGCGCTAAGCTGAGAAAGGAGGTGCAGGTAGATGGGGACCAGACATAACGGTTTTTGTACTGCCTTCAAGCATGTGCGTGGCTGCTGCTGTGAGGGTATTTGAGTAGTCTATGGGAAATGGTATGGAATTGATAAGGGTTTGTTTGGAAGAGTGTTGACCACTCCAAAGTCAGTTTATCCTAGGGTTTTTTAGCTCATATCTCAGTATTTCTGGGTTTCTCTAGTATTAAGGTTCCTATTTTTTCTTGTTTTGGTGATTCTTAAGGTGCCTATTTTGTTCATATATAATACACTCTAACACAGTTCTAAATTATCTAGATATAAAATCAAAACGGGTGTTCACTTCTCTTCTATATATGTCATTAAATGTAATTAGGATTAAAACACAACAGGAAAATACTAAATCATCAAATAACAGAGACAAGAGTAGATGTGATGACACACCATATTTCCCAACCAAATATTTAATTATGTCGTCCGATTCATACATTGAAACACCAGTGTTGGGGTCCACCTGAAATAAAGATAAATAACAATATTATTTCTCAAAGAGGCCTTGTGATCATCCCAGGGTATGATACATCAAGTGAAGAAACATAATGACTTAAAGTTACAAGGAAACGCTTTTAGCAGCCTTAAACAAGAGGAAAGCTTTACTGCAGCTTTAGATAGTCATCTATGCCATTTAATTTAATTCAGTAGATATTATTTAATGGGATGAATGTGAACAGAATAAAAGTAGTGATTAATATATATGGGGAAGTTTCCTCACTGTAGCAAGAATGCCTTCCTATATCCGTTAGATTGGACCATCTGTCTTCAGCATCATCTATTACGTGGACCTCATTCTTGTAACATATATCTTTTTAATTTCAAATGGTAACATAACCAATTCGCTAGAAAATAGATAGATGGCTTTAGGAAAAACTACTGTCGTCTGTCTAGTTTTTGCATTCATTTCATTATAGTGTAGAGGTTAATAGAATGTCTTCAAAAGACAAAACAAGAAGCTATGAAGTTTCTTTTCTTGATTGCTTTTTAGCTTTGGTAAACATTCTAACCATGTAGGGAAACTGCTGTTTTCCACCCATCTGGGCAACCTTGGGACGAAAATTAGGGCCATTTCTGGGGCATGGATAGAAAATAACATCAAGGTCCAAAACAGCAACAATTTCCCTAACCTGTACATAATCCAAATGTTAGTCTACACCAGAAACAAGAATTTTACATGATACTATAATCATCCCAGCCAGATTCTGATGGCCCAACTGTATTATAATTGCTAATAATTCCCAACTCCCCTACCAAGTAAAAGGTAGTACGAAAAAAGGGCGGGGGGGTAGTCTTAATCCTTCAAAACTAAACTCCATACCTTCCGACAAAATGGACAGCTGGACATGATCCATGATAGCCCAAAAGTTCGAAGGACAACAAAAAATACATAAAATTAGTTCTTCCTTGAGAGGTGTGCAAAAACTAGGGAGTCATAAGACCACAGGTAAAGATAAAAAACAGCCAAACAGAAAGGAAATGGCCAATATTTTCTTTGAGGAAAGAAAGAAAAATGAAGTATTTATTTCCCAGCAATCTGACATAGTTGAGCAAGAAAATATAAAGTACCTTTCAAATTCATATATTTCGATAGGCTTCTCAGGGCGAGGGCCTACCTTTGCTGTTTCTTTTACCTTATACCCTGAAATCATATTACTAGGGTTAATATTAGCAAAATAAAACAAAATTTAGAAAAAAAAAAATGCACACTTATAAAAAGATTTTTGAACTATCAATGCCCAAAGGAATGCAGGTAAGTAACAACTGTCTGCTATAATTAACCAGCGTACAGCATTGAACATCAAAGAATGCAGGTGCTACCTCCAACTTCCAAAGCATACTGGCCAGGAGGGAATTCATCCTTTGGAACAAACGAAACAGAATATCTGCCATGGCATGCACAAAATCGAAATGTTAAAATTTCATCCACTGTCCATGTTTAAGCTCAAGACACTATGGATAAGATGCGGTACATGGAGAAGTAAAAGTTCCATAAAATTGATTAGCTCATCCTCAGTTGAAGGCCTGGTTCCTTTACAAGATTTTGTCTTTTATATATTGAGTCCAATTTGATCAGTGTTCTTAGAAAAGCAAAAAAGATCATCTACAAAAGCTTCAGTCACTGGAAGACAATAATAACCAATGTTTCTGAATAGACCTTAAAGAGTCATTTGCGCCAAAGCAACATAAGATCATAAAGCATATCATAATTCCCCATAAGGCTAGTACCCTAACTATTTCATTTTCAGTCTGTCAATATTTAAAATTTCAAAAGCAACTTCGAATTTCCAGCGCCATTACTTTAAGCGTTAATTTAGGGTTCTTATGGACTGAAATCGAAAACAGAACACAAGAGCAGAGAAATTCTGCTTACCCAGAAACGAAAATTCCTGTTGCAAAGCGAAAGAGCAACGGAAGCAAAGCTCCGAACACGTCACCAATCTGATCAGGTCTCACTGCAAAGCGCTTAGGCTCAGGACGCTTGAAATTGGGCGGAGGAGCAAACGTTACCGATGAAGCTGGAGAAGGCGAGTTTGAGTTTGCGTCGGAGGTGCTCGTAGAAGAGGAAGTGGAAGAAGAGGTTTCTGAAGTCGCTCTAATGGAAACAGTTCTTCGGATTACTCTATTAGGCGATGATGGAAGGGTACCAAAAACAGAGAATTGCGAGAGACTTAGAGCTCCGGCCATGGCTGCCTTTAGGGACAAGGATCGCTGCAAGAAATGTGGGAATGGAAGAAGCACAATTGGTGCTTTCACAATTCACAGAAAGATTGCGATTTGTGAGGCACAAGAATTGGACACGGTCATTCACAAGCGCTGAAGTAAAATATCTGTTTTGGAGGCAAATGAAACTACGTAATATTATTGCATAATCGTTGTTTCTTTTCATTTTCTTCACGTAGAATTGGATGTGACCAACGAGCTTCTGGAGGTTAAAACAAAATTATCTTTTTTTTTCCCAGTAATGGAACACAAAGCGTCAAAAAAGTCAACTTGGGCCGAAATGGGCCGCAAGCGAACTGGACCAATAAGTCAACAAAACACATTTATTCTTCTTCATCCATACAAAAGATTCCAGCAGACTGTCCTATAACTGTGGAGCCACTAGATTTCACTATATTGATATTTGAATACACTAACAAATTGATCTATCCCAATATTAGAACCAACTACAATTACAATTACAAGTGAGAAAAAAAGAAGGCAGAGGCAGAAATATCATGAGAATGAACTAAAAATCCCCATAATCCTCTGCAAATATGGTTTTATTGAAGAGCATAAGTTGCTCTCAGATACTCTACAATATCTGCACTCTCAAACATTTCTATGCCGGTGTTTGGATCTTCCAAATAGGGTGCCTGTCAAATGTCAACCATATGCATTAAAGTTGATACTATATATCCACTAATCAGATGATATCATGTCTGAAAGCTAATAATCCATGTCTGTGAGTGTGTGTTATCATGATAAAGCTCATACATAAATATAAGGCTTAAGTGCACTTTTGGTCCCATAACTATGATAAAGGTTTCATTTTGGTCCCATAACTTTTTTTGTTGCAATTTTGGTCCCATAACTATGACAAAGGTTTCATTTTGGTCCCATAACTTTTTTTGTTGCAATTTTGGTCCCATAACTATGACGAAGGTTTCATTTTGGTCCCATAACTTTTTTTGTTGCAATTTTGGTCCCATAACTTCTCAAAAGGTTCCACCGTTAGTCCCTTGGTGAATTCCATCCATATTTAGCCGTTAAGTATGACGTGACATAGTAACTAGGATCATGATGTGACAAAATAAGATGAAGTGGACTGAAATAGGATCTATATGCAACATATTAAAACTTATCTATACCCAACCACAAAATATACAAAGAGTGGTACTGACAGGGACCAATCTGGTGGGGAAGAAGAGACTTCAAGCAGAAGGCGCCGACGAAGTCGATGGGATCCTCAGCCAGAGTTGAACGACCAAAGCGGCGGCGACGGCGAATCGAGAAGCGGAACGAGGAAGAGGAAGTCTCGTTGGGCTGACGAGGAAGAGGAAGTACCACTCTTTGTATATATTGTGGTTGGGTATAGATAAGTTTTAATATGTTGCATATAGATCCTATTTCAGTCTATTTCATCTTATTTTGCCACATCATGATCCTAGTCACTATGTCACGTCATACTTAACGGCTAAATATAGATGGAATTCACCAAGGGACTAACGGTGGAACCTTTTGAGAAGTTATGGGACCAAAATTGCAACAAAAAAAGTTATGGGACCAAAATGAAACCTTTGTCATAGTTATGGGACCAAAATTGCAACAAAAAAAGTTATGGGACTAAAATGAAGCCTTTGTCATAGTTATGGGACCAAAATTGCAACCAAAAAAGTTATGGGACCAAAATGAAACCTTTGTCATAGTTTTGGGACCAAAAGTGCACTTAAGCCTAAATATAAATACAAGTACCTGGAAATGTCCAGTTTTCTCCAATAGTATCTGTCGTTTTGCGCTACCCCGAGCACAACTAAATACAAAAGAAGATGTTGTTACTTGGAAAAATAGGATGATATGTAACCAAAGCTATGAAATTGACTCAGGAAATCAATATACACACCAGCAACATAGTTGCCAACAACTGTAAACGTCATATATGAAATGGTCAACTAATAAGGAATTAAGGATGCAGTTGCACAAAATGTTAAAATGAAAAATTATACAAAATATCATGACAACCAAAAAAAAATCTCATTGGGCATCAAATCTGACAGTCAACTGCTCATGAAATATGGAAACTACCTGATCTGTAAGTATGGCAGCTCCAACTCTACAAGTGCTTCACGTGCAATTTTGCAGAAAGGAGAACCCTGAAATTAGAAACATAGTAGTTGAAATTTCAAATTCTGGAGCTCTAGTCACAAACCAGAAAAATAAGATCACCAGACAAAAGCTGAACTTCCTTGCATGTTAAAAGAATGAGTCATATAACTTTTCTTTTTTTAGTCAATCAAGCATTCTGACGTGTTTGGATTTGTATGAATTTTAATTTCTGGTCTACCAACCTCATATGCCCATAGTCTGAGTGGCTTTGGAGGTAATTTCGCTGGAGTATAAGTTGAACCCTGAAAGTAAACAGTAAGTGGTTAATAGTATTTTACTATTTTTTTTTATACTGATGAAAGAGAAATCTCAAAAACAAGCCTCATGAGGTCATCAAATCTTCCTTAAAGACATATTAGTAGTCTTCCAGCCACCTTGACACATGTTAGTAGTCCATCAATTAATTATGGAAAGGAGCTGTCTTTAAATAACAAAAAAGCTAATAACTTGCTGAAAATTGAGTTATAACACTCACCTTTCCTACTCGACCAAGCATACCAAGACCAGCGGTCAATGTCTGCAGCAGAAAAATTGGTATTTAGATACTAACATGAACAATTAAAAATTATTGAACTTTCTGGTGAGATATTCATAAAAGCCAGATTCTAACCGTTAAAAATCCAAGAGATAAAGCGAGTGGAACTTTTCCATCACCTACATAAAAGAAAAAGGAACAGTGACTATAAGATTTTTGGGTATCGTAATGTTTTAGTCCTTCTTGCTAAATAGGTTGCAATATAGCAAAGTGGTTTCTGAGGTACGAAAGACTTGCCAATATTTAATGCTCAAGGAAAGTGATTCACAGTTCTAAACTATCCAGATATAAAATCAAAAGGGGTGATCTCTTCTTCTCTTCTATATATTGTCATCAAATGTAATTAGGATTGAAACACAAGTACACAACAGGAAAATGCTAACTCAGCAAATAACAGAGACGAGAGTAGATGTGATGACACACCATATTTCCCAACCAAATATTTGATTATGTCATCTGACTCATACATTGAAACGCCAGTGTTGGGGTCCACCTGAAACAAAGATAAATAACAAGAATATTATTTCTCAAAGAGGCCTTGTGATCATCCCAGGGTATGATACAATATACATCAAGTGAAGATACATAACTACTAAAAGTTACAAGGAAAGGCTTTTAGCAGCCTTAAACAAGAGTCAAGAGGAAAACTTCACTGCAGCTTTAGATACTCATCTATGCTATTTAATTTAATTCAGTACATACTATTAAAAGAGATGCATGTGAAAAGAATAAAAGTAGTGAATAATATACATCAGAAAGGTTTCTCAATGCAGCAACAATGCCTTCATATATCAGTCAGATTGGACCAAATGACTTCAGCTTACTTAATTTTCAGTATCATCTATTACGTGGACCTCATTCATGTATACATCTATCTTTATAAATTCAAATGCTAACATACTGAACCAATTCACTTGAAAATAGAGTAGTTGGCTTTAGGAAAAACTGCTGCCTAGCTTTTGCATTCATTCATTTCAATAGTGTAGGTTAATAGAATGTCTACAAAAAAGCATAACAAGAAGCTTCAAAGTTTATTTTCTTGATTGCTTTTAGCTTCGGTAAAAAAATCTAACCATGTAGGGGAACTGCTGCTTTCCACCCATCTGAGCGACCTTGGGACGAAAATTAGGGCTGTTTCTTGGGCATGGATAGAAAAGAACATCAATGTCCAAAATGGCAACAATTTCCCTAACCTGTACACCATCCAAATGTTAGTCTACACCAGAAACAAGAATTTTACATGATACTAGAATCATCCCAGCCAAATTCTAAAGGCCCAACTTTATTATAGTTCCTACTAATTCCCACATGCCCTACCAAGAAAAGAGGTAGTACAGAAGGGGTTTTTGAGGGGGGAGAACTAGAATGAAACATTCAAAACTAAACTCCATACCTTACGACAAAATGGACAGCTGAACATGATCCATGATGGCCCAAAAGTTAGAAGCACAAAAAAATATAAAATTAATTAGTTCTTCCTTAGAGAGGTGTGTAAAAGGATATTAGACCATAGATAAAGATAAATAACGGCCAAACAGAAAGGAAATGACCAATATATTCCGTGGGGAAAGAGGAAGAAAAAGGAAGTATTTATTTACCAGCAATCTGACTTAATCGAACAAGAAAAATAGAAAGTACCTTTCAAAATCATATATTTCGATAGGCTTCTCTGGGCGAGGGCCTGGTACCTTTGCTGTTTCTTTTACCTTATACTCTGAAATCATATTATTAGGATTATTATTACCCAAATAAAACATTAAAAAAAAATAAGAAAAATAAAGTACGCTGATAAAAAGATTCTTGAACTATCAAGCCCTAGCATGTTGCCTGGTAAAATTAGTATTTCCAGAAAACTTTCCCATATGCAAATCATGAAATATACTGGACATTCATATTGTAGATGCGGTGATTCAAGTAAGATCAGGCTTGAGAACTTAGAAATTCATACAGTTCTTAACTAAGGCTAATTTGGCATGCACATTTTTTATATTTCTTCCTCTTTCTATCTCATATTTGCAAATCAACAAGATAAGTAACTAACAACTAATTGTATGCTATAATTAACCAGAGTAAAGTATTGAACATAAAAGAATGCAGGTGCTACCTCCAACTTCCACAGCATACTGGCCAGGAGGGAACTCATCCTTTGGAATAAACGAAACAGAATACCTGCCATGGCAGACACAAACTCAAAAAATTAAAAATTTTAGCCACTGTTTAAGTTTAAGACGTAGTAGTACACTGAGAAGCAAAGCTCCTTATAAATGATTAGCTCAGCCTCAGCTAAAGGCATGGTTCTTATACAAGATTTTGTCTTTTATATGTTGAGTCCAACATGATGACATAGTGTTCTTAAGAAAACAAAAAAGATAATTTAACAAAACCTTCAGTCAATGGAAGGCAATAATAACCCATGTTTCTCAAGTGACCTTAAAGAGTCATACCTGGTTCCTTCACAAGATTTTGTCTTTTATATATGTTGAGTCCAATTTGATCACACAGTGTTCTTAGAAAAATAAAAAGATCATTTAACAAAACCTTCAGTGAATGGAAGACAACAATAACCAATGTTTCTGAATAGACCTTAAGGAGTCATTTGCGCCAAAGCAACATAAGATCAGAAAGCATATATCACAATCCAACGTAAGGCTGGTAGTACCCTTAACTTTTATTTCATCCTTCAGTATGTCTATATTACAAGGGTAAGTATCCTGTTTTATGGACGATTTCACTTTGGTACCCTGTTTTGTCAAAAGTGACACTTTGGTACCTTGTTCTTTGCACGTTAACATTTTGGTAACCTGACTTTCAAAAGTGACATTTTAGTACTTTAGTATCTAAAAAAGATAGAATAAGGTAACAAATTGTGAAAGAATATGGTACCAAAATGAGAACAGAACACAAAGAAAATTTGCTTACCCAGAAACGAAAGTTCCTGATCCCAAGCGAATAAGAATTGGAAGCAAAGATCCGAGGACGTTATTAGTCTGACCAGGTTGAATTGCAAAGCTTTTAGGTTCAGGTTGCTTGAAATTGGGGGGAGGAGTAAACGTTGGCGATGAAGCAGAAGAAGCAGAGGTTTCTGAAGTGGCTCTAATGGAGACAGTTCTTCGGATTATTACTCTTTTAGGCGATGATGATGGAAGAGTCCTAAACACAGAGAATTGCGAGAGACTTAAAGCTCCAGCCATGGCTGCAACAAGTGTGGGAATGGAAGAAATTAAAGAACAATGGGTGCTTTAAAAATTCACAGCGCACTCACAGAACAGGACGATTGTGATTTGTGAGGCACGCACATTGCACAAGAATGAGACAGGTTCATTTACAAGCGCTCAAGGAAAATATCTGTTTTGGAGGCAAATGGAAAGTACGTATTATGATTGAAGCATCCTTGTTTCTTTTCATTCTTTTCACGTTGAGTTTAATGTGACCAATGTGCTTCTGCCTGCTCGGATACTATATCTTATATTATATGTCTCTACCCTTTCTGGTCGTCATGTTTAAAATTATAGTATATGAAATTATAGTCTATATCTTATATTTGGTCCCATTATATTGAAAATGGTTAATAAAATATTTAATATTTTATTTTTATAATTAATATTTTTTTAACATAAAATTTTAAAATATCATTTTTTATATAAAAATAAATATTTATTAGGCCAAATTACACTTTTGGTCCCATAACTTTTGTTAAGGTCTCAATTTGGTCCCATAACTTTTTTTTTGTTGCACTTTTGGTCCCATATCTTTTGTTCAAGTTGCAGATTTGGTCTCGTGTTACACTTTTGGTCCCATATCTTTGGTTCGTGTTGCAAAACTGGTCATATATCTTTGGGTCAAATGGGAATGACAGTGAAACTTTTTGCAAAGATATGAGACCAATTTTGAAACTTGACCAAAAGATATGAGACCAAAAATGATACGAGACCAAATCTGCAACTTTTTACAAAGATATGAGACTAAAAATATAAAAAAAAAATTATGGGACCAAAAGTGCACTTTGACCTATTTATTATTATAAGTAGGATATCAAAATATTTGGATTTATACACATTGAGATTAAGCTTGAAGTCTTGAACTCAGATTCATAGAACAAAAATTTGATTCTTAAAAAAGTCTAGATATTTTGGTTAACCTACTTGAAGTTAATTAATTTATTTTATTTCCCAAAAATGAAAATGAAGAGTCAAAACATCAACTTGGGCCGAAATGGGCTATACTATAGAAACGAGGCCATGCCATGTATTAAAACTGGGCTGGGCCAGAAATTTTCTTACAGATATTGGGCGCTGCAAAATCAATTCCGTAAATTCAACAAAACACATTTAGGATTTGTTTCGTTTAATAACTCATTACAATTTTATTATCTCCATTTTCATTACATAACTTAAGTTACAGTGTTATATGGGTGTTTGTTTTCCAATTATAAAGTCATTACAAAAATATCACTTCATTACAAACTNCATGTTTTTATTAATAACCATGTTAACTTCTTCTTGTGACAAAAAAATTATTAACTTTGTTTTCTTCCAAGTTATAACATGAGTAAGAGTTTTTATTTTTTAAGGATATCTAGTTACAACAGATTTTGAAAACTACTCTGATAAGTATGTAACATATGAATAAACTTGTATTTCCAAAAAATGCGTAGCTCTTCCAAATTGTTTATCAATTATCATCCATATTTTAACTAGTTCATGAAGAATTCTACAATTATATTATGTACCAAAGTTAAAAATAAGAGTAGTATACTATAATGTTAGACTTTTTAATATATAAGAGTATAATGGAATTAAATTTCTCTTTGGACGTTCTTTTTATGGGCCTGATTTGGACGGTTGTCTATGCATGCCTGAAAGTCATGATTAATTCCAATAAAATTATAATGTGGAAGATACAGAATAATATTTTTATTATACATTAAATTATGAATTTATTATTACAATATATTTAACCTTAGTCAAATTATAATCATATACTGAATCAAGTGGAACCAACCACCACCTTTATAAATTGGATTTTTAACCCCGCCCAAGCCCCCACTCTTATTGGATTTTTCTTGTTCAAATAGATATAAATGGTGTATAAATCAAATAAACTTACAGTAAAAATGTAAAAAATAAATTACATAATTCTTTTTTCCTATTTCTTAACATTGCTTATTTGTTACAGGTTACAATATCATTAGATCAATATGTGTTGTGCCTAGCCCATGAAAAATAAAGAAGGAAAGACAAAAATAACAATATTAATAAACGGAGAGAGAGATTGTGATTTGTTCAGGCCAAAGGCCAAAAAACAAAAGATTGTGATTTGTGAAGATCGGTGTCGTCCAACCATTGAGAGGCAAGTGTCACTATCTTGGTTGCCATGTCAGCCAAACGGTCTCCATTTCAACCCTTTAATCTATAACTTGTTTGAAGTAAACTTATCAAATACTACAAATTAAGGAAGGATTACACGAATGAGAGTTAGGTCTAATATAAGGGATTAATCTCTATAATATGGTGAATTTAAATTTAAATATTCATTAGGAGAGGTGCTCATGTTTCATATCTAACCATGTCTATTTTAATAATACAAAATTCAGGTAAGTTGGGCTATGGGGGTTCAATCTAATAGTGTTTCAAACAAATTTACTTTCAATAGAATATTATATCTATAAAATAATAATAATAATGAGAGATTATGTATATGTTGGGTCAAATATTTATTATCATGTCACAAATTATAAATGTGTTGGCAAAAGAGTAATTCATTCTCGCACACGTGATTTTGTGATTTTGTGATGAGATNAGAGAAAGACTTTTTTTGTGACAAGAATGAGTTTTTGCAGAAAACAATCTCCCGATCCAGAAGTTTCTGCAGGCACAGAGCAAGATAATGGCGATGGCGTGAATATCTGCGGCGGCGCTGGTGGGGTGGGGCCTGGTGGGTGCGGCGCTAATGCTGGACGCGTCTTGGTGGTTAATCATGTTGGGGAAGTGGCAGCGCTAATACTTGGAGGTTTGGCCTGGTGTGATTAAAACTGCATTTTATTTAGTTAATTAGCTTGAAGGTATCATTAATTAGAAGGAATGAATGATAATTTGAATTGTTGAATTACGTTTGGCTGAGCAGTTGTAGAGAGGATCAGGAAGGCCATTGATGGTGTGAGCATCGAAGAGATTAGGAGCTAAGATGAATGTGTGAATTGAATAATAATAGAGGGGTTAAAGCTAAGATTAATAGTATTAATGGAAGATGGAAGGAGAAATCGAAGAAGAAGAGGAGGAATCAGATTCCGGGAAGGAAATTGAAGAAGAAGATGAAGAAGAGGAGAGTGTGAAAATTTCATAATGGCCCTTGGTGTTTTTTGTGTTTCTAATGTTGTAATTTTACAATATGTTGCATACAAGTCCTTTTTTTTATGAGGTGTAAAATGAAAAATGAGTAGGATATATAATTTGGATGCTAACTCAGCAGATAACAACCACCTAAGCAGATAACGGTGACACGTCATCACTTAACACCTCTATCACTAACGGACCAGACGTGAGGGACCAAAACGTAAACGGGATTGTACAATTGAGGGACTGAGTTGTGATTTCCCACAATTGAGGGACCGATTCCTCGACTCAGTAACAATTGAGGGACCAAAAAGGGGGTTTGCTCAANCGAAATCTTAAATTCATACAATTAAAAATGTTTTCCTAAATCAATCTCGTCCTTACTTTGTTAATTGTTATTATTTTTTCCCCTACACGGTTTTCTAATTGTTTGGGACCTCCCATGATTAATATAAGGATTATAAGAAAAATGAATTAGCATTAACTCAATGGTCAAAATCTAATGGCCACTAAATCATTGTAGAGAAATGGCAGCGAGGTCACTAATCTCTCTACCATTATGTACAGTTTGAAAAGTGCCTAATTCATCAGGCTGACATAATTAATCACACCATATATTCTTAATCTCATATATAGTTTAATCTTCAACTTCATCATAATCCAAAAAAACAATTATATATCCTAAAATATATTAAATTGAGTTGATGAGACAGTTTCTTACGGAAATATCTGTTAGGTATTGATCTGCTTTTGATCACCCTAAAATATCTTACACTTAAAATGAATACAATCAATGCATAAATCTCAGTAATGGGCTTAATGCTCCTTATTAAAAATGGATAAGCCATTTTTAACATCTGGCCCTGTAGTTGTTTGCCAGCTACATTAAACTTTACATGACATGATTTTGATGATATTTCCATTACTCACAACCAGCTAGTACAAACATAAATATCTAGGCTGCTTTGTACTCATTTACACTTTTTAACTTTCTATATATTGCATTTCTACTAATACCACTAACTATTTTGAGAACTTTGATGATATGGTTTTGATTTTTAGTGTTTAGGTTACTTGGAATTTCATGAAATTCGTGTATATATCTCTAGCTAGGCAATACTAATTTCTCTTTGAATTAATGGTAAAATATGTTATTTGATATTATTGCTAGTTCTTATGACAATTAGTCTGTTGTGCATTAAAAAAATGGACAAATGCTTATAACTAAGGATGAAATAAATTAACTTATAACAAATTGGATTTTATAAAGAAAAATAGAAAGAAAACTTCAAAATATCTATATCAAATGACAAAATGATAAAAAAAAAATTAACCACTTAGAAGTTATCATAATATTGTTATTATTAACATGTCAAATCATGAATCTCTGCATAGAACACGCACAGAATGCCCCAATGAAGGAGTTGTAACTTAAAAGAAAGGCATTACTATCTTTTCCAATATAAAAAAAATGAATGCTTTTAGAACGTTTATTACTTGGAAATTTCAACTGATTCATATATCGTAATCTCCAACAATTCCTACCACCACTAATAATAACCTAAAGACGGAGTTTGATTCATTGAAGCATCAAGCATGCGTATTGACAAAATCAACATCCCATACTTTGCACTTCTAAGCCCTTATTTTCAGCAATATCTATTATTTGAAAATATTGAAAAACACAGTGCTATTTTTCATTTACAATACAGTAAATACGTATTTTTATCAGACATTACTAGTACTATTATATATAAAAAAAAAAAACCTATTTACCATCACGAACTAAAGACAAACTCCAATTCATGAATTATTTGTGTAGTCTAAGGATTATATGTTGATATATAAATGTAAAAAATTATATAATTTTTACAACTAATATAATAATTTTAAAAAGTTATGAAAAATGACTAGAAATCATTTATTATTTTTTTTAGCAAACTATCAATTTAATTATTAGATTATGTAAATGTTTTTATTTTAGTTTTTGAATTTTTGAAATTTTTAATTTAATTCTAAAATAAAAATTATAATTTGTTGTAATTTAGTCCCTAGTAATTGAGTGGTACATTGTTACTATTCATAGAAAGAATGATTTATAATAAGTTATGAATTTTTTTAAATTAGACTAAATAATTTAGAAATTCAGAATTAAAATGACAATACCATGACGATTCACTCTATTAATTTTGTATGGGTTGACTCATTGTTTGAACTTTGAAGTGTGAAGACCTAAATTTTCCGATTTTCAAGTTGTGGGAATTTATCATATTGTCTGCTTTAGAATAGATAACATTGTAGGATGTCACTATTCACTAGGTCTCAATTGGGAGGCTAGCTAGGTAGCTAGCTGCATTTTCCACAAATTTTTTTCAGATATGGACCACCATACCACTCGTTTAATATGACAGAGAGCCAAATAAACTATATGATCACTTGGAAATTATCCTCATGGAGATTAGGTAAAGTGATAATGACGCTAATGCATGCAATCAATTCATAAACATGTACGATTAAAATACTTGTGACGCAGAACAAATGATAAGATTAATGGTAAATTATGCTTTGCACTTTCTAGTCGCCAAACCCACAAAGTAAAATTATATAGGATTATTAGTTCGATCAAATGCTTATTGTTAATAAGTTAAAATCTAAGTATAGTCATGAAAATAATCTAACTTTATTTCTTTTAACTTACAATAAAATAAACATTTACACGGCATATAGTTTCACAAACTTGACTATATATATTTAGTTTAATTATACATATGTTAACATGCATGCATGCAAGTAAATTAGCGAATCCGTTAATTAGTTTACTTCAATTAATCAACATACATATTGTGAATTGTGATGTAATGTAACAGTAATTAGTGAGTAGGAGAGGGGAGGGAAATAGTAAAACGCATTGAAATGAGTCAAAATCCACGAAGCTCTTTGGTGATTAATAGTCAATTACCACTTGGGCTATATGTAACATGCCCATATACTCTTAATAAGTCTTATCTACGTAACACAATTAACACAATTAGTGCCTTCTGGTCACTTTCCACTTCCAAATAAACTCTAACCATCAAGGCATTACAAATTAACAATTGGACATTAATTAATTCTATTAATTTGTAAAGGTACTTTTGTAATATCTGCACCACCATGAGGGTATTTCCCATAACCACTTCTTTTAAATACAGCGTCCCTCATACATCCCTCTGCTATTCCATTAAATCATAAACTAGAACTTCGATCAAGAACATACATATAATATAACCATGGGGAATTGCTTGCCTTTACAAGAAAAGGTGGTGAAGATCGTAAAAACCGACGGGAAATTTGTCGAATACAAAACTCCCATCAAGGTCCACCAAGTTTTGAGAGATTTTTCCAGGCATGCAATTACATCGGAGTCCATGCCGGAGCTCCGGCATCTCCACCCCAACACCCAACTTGTCGGCCGGCCGGCGAGAGTCGTGAAGAAGGTGAGGTTTGCGATGAATCAGCAAGTACAAGAGGCAGAGGAAGAAGAAAAAGAAGAAGAAAGTAGGGTGGTGAGGATAAAGGTGGTTGTAAGCAAGAAAGAGCTTGAGAACATGTTACAACAAAAGGGAGGGATTTCAATTAACACCATGCTTTCTCTACTTCATCATCAAAATGCTCAAGTTATGTGTAATAATAACACTGATGATCATAAATATGGCTGCCAACCCTGGAAGCCAGCATTAGAAAGCATACCTGAATCAAACTAGCAATATATATAT
>QANZ01036486.1:105553-136093 GCA_003254925.1 Chamaecrista fasciculata | reverse complement strand
ACTCTAAAACCCCAACCCCCAAAATCCCAAACCCAAAACCCTAAAACCCAAAACCCCAAACCTAGATCCTAAAATCTCATACCCCAAATCCTAAAACCTTAAACCCTAAATTGAAAAACCCCAAACCCTAAAATTCCAAACCCCAAATCCTAAAACCTTAAACCCTAAACTCTACAACCCCAAACCCCAAACCCTAAAATCTCATACCCTAAACTCCAAAACCCTAAACCCCAAACCCCAAACTCAAACCTAAACCCCAAACCCTAAAATCCCAAACCCTAAACCTTGAACCCCAAACCCTAAAACCTAAAACCCCAAACTCTAAAACCCCAAACCCTAAAATGCCATACCCTAAATTCTTTGGTTTATTATCTATTCATTTAATTAGAGGACCAATTTGTCTAACATATTGAACTATTTTGATAAATTCGGGGACTGATTTGAATAATACTGTTACACGTCACAATTTTTGAACTTTAATGTACAGTCACAATTCTGATGATTTGGGGTTTTAGAGTTTAGGGTTTGTGTTTGGGGTTTGAGGTTTTAGAGTTTGGGGGTTTGGGGTTTAGGGCTTTAGAGTTTGGGGTATGGGATTTTAGGATCTAGGTTTGGGGTTTTAGGTTTTAGGGTTTTGGGTTTGGGATTTTGGGGGTTGGGGTTTTAGAGTTTAGGGTTTGGGGTTTGGAGTTCTAAGATTTGGAGTTTTAGAGTTGAAGGACTAAATTGAAATGTTTAGAAGAATTTTGGGACACTTTACAATTTTAGTATTTTAGGGTTTTAGGGTTTAGGGTTTAGGGTTTAGGTTTTAGGGTTTGGAGTTTAGGAGTTTAGGATTTTAGGATTTAGGGTTTAGGGTTTAGGGTTTGGGGTTTAGGGTTTAGGGTTTTTAATACTTTTAAAGACTAAACTGGAATGTTTGGAAGAGTTTTAGGACATTTTACAATTTTATTTTGGGGATTTGGGACTCAACTGGAATGTTTGGAAGAGTTTTGGGACATTTTAAAATTTTATTTTGAGGATTTGGGACTAAACTGGAATGTTTGGAAGAGTTTTGGGACATTTTACAATTTTATTTTGAGGATTTGGGACTAAAATGAATGAAGATGATGAAAAAGAGGGGAAATTGAGAATAATGAGATAAAAATATAACTCAGGGACCTATTTGAATTTTGAATGAAATATTTTTTTTATTATTAATGCTGATGTGGCACACACAGTTGGTTTTTTTTTTTAGTTTTTCAACTGCTGACGTGGCACTTAACGTGCCACGTCAGCAGTTAACGGCTTCAGGGACCAATTTGACTAACGTTAGTAAAATTCGGGGACCTATTTGTCAATTTCCATAAATCAGGGACCAATCTGTCAGCGACCCAATAATTCGGGGACCAGTTTGGGAGTTTACTCTTTTTTTTTTTGTAGAAATTGCTGGACCCAAATGAAATAAAAAAATAAATCAAACACCAAAAACGACAATTAGCAAGTTTGACTCCGTAAGATCAAAATCAAGTACCAAGGAAATTCTATACAATAAAGATCTCTGCATTCGAAATTATCATCTCATCTCTTTTTCATTTTGTGTTGTTATCAACTAGATATTTGACAAGTAGCACAAATTAATCAACTCAAGAAAATGAAAAATGCAAAATGGAAGGAATAACAGCACTCCAGCAGTGAGCGGCATGAAATACCAACGATGAGAGAATTGGCAGTGATAGTTGACGATGAAGACGATCGACGACGGAACAATGATGAGCTTCAATGGAATAGTGGCGAGCTTTGACGGTAGTGACAGTGAAGTTGATGAGGAACACGACGACTAGGGCAACGAGATGAAGACGATGACGAGATGAAGATGACGACGAGATGAAGACGGAGAGAAAGTGAGGAGACGAAGACGCAGTGACGACGAGATGAAGCAAAAAGGTGAGGAGCAAGGATGAAGAGTGAAAAAGATGCAGTTGTCGGCTGATGTGTGAGACAGTGAGAGATTAGATTATGGTTAGATAAAAAATGTTTTTTTTCAAAAGGCAAAAAGTCGGGTCCAGCATCCTACTCGGGGTCGGGCCGATGTCCTTTCAAGATAACTCGAAATGCGACCCGGCCCGATTCTCTTTTACCCATTTAATTTTTTTACCTGGCCAGAATTGACCAGGCTAGCCGGGTCAACCAGGTTTTGGTATAGCCCTAAGGAAACTTGTTATTTAAAACAGGTGTAGGGAGCCTATTAATTAAGTGCACAACATTAAGGAAAGACTCATCCCAGAATTTTAGTGTCATGGAAGATTGTGATAGAAGAGTAAGACCCATTTCAACAATATGCCTATTTTTTTTTTCGCCAATCCATTTTGTTCAGGAATATATGGGTAAGAAATTCTATTTTTGATACCATTAGCAGCAAAATATGACTCAAGAGCAATGTACTCACACCACCATCAGTTTGCATAGCTTTAAGGGAACAATTAAATTGTTTTTCTGCCATGGTTTTAAAATCAACAAAGATCTTTGCAACATATGACTTATTTCTTATTAGATAAAGCCAAGTAAACCTATAAAACTAATCAATAAAATGAACATAGTAGTGAAAACCATTTGAAGAAGTTAATGGAGCAGGACCCCAAACATCTGAGTGAACTAATTCAAGGGGAGCAGAACAAACAGTTGACGAAAGAGAAAAGGGAAGCTTATGAGTTTTGCCCATGAAACAAGTATGACACAAAATATGTGAATCTTTATTAGATGCAGGTAAATTACAAATTCTAAGAACATTGTCAACAACAACAGAAGAGGCATGGCCTAGTCTATGGTGCCACAAATTGAACAAAGCCTTAGAACAATAATTAATCATTGACTGAGTGGAGAGAGCAAATTTGGAAGGGCATGAAGAAATTTGGTATGCAGCAAAAGAAGGATGAAGAGTGAGGTTGTCAAAACAATAGAGGCCTCCTTTAACAGCTCCCTAAAGTAAAACTTTATGGGTATCCTGAGACTTCACAAAACACACAGTGGGGTGAAATTCAAAATAACAGTTATTATCAATAGAAAATTGAGACACTCATCAGATTTTTGGAAGAATGAGTAACATTTATCTTTAAGAAGTAAAGATCTAGAAGAAGAATTAGTTTGTACCACAACATTACCTACATGAGTACTAGGAATACATGAACCATTAGTTAAGTGATTTTTTTCAGAACCAGTATATTTAGTGGCGTCACCAAGATTGGATAGATTAGATGTGAGATAGTTTGAGGCACCTGTGGTTGGATACCAATCTCTAGCAAAAGAATGAGTTGATGAAGGAAGCATGGCTTGCATTGCAGTATAGGTTGATTGAATTGCTGAGGTTTAGCCATAGATTGTTGTCCTTGAGAAAAAAGACTCACAAATTGGTGATTGAATCTGTGATAACATTGCCAAGCCATATGGCCAATGCATCCACAAACTTGACATTAGGGTCAATTGTTATTGGTGTCTCTACCACCTCTGCCTCTTCCTCCTCGAAAACCACTTCTATTGTTGTTACTGCCAAAATGACCACCTTGATTAGCATTAGAAATGCACGAGACTGGTCACTAGTAGACCTGATCGCGGGCCGGGCTCGCTAAAAAACGGGTCGGGCTTTTGGGGGGTATAACACAAAAAATTAGGGCCCGAGCCTTTTTTTAGCGGGTTGGGATCGGCCTGTTAAAAAAACGGGCTCGTTTTTAATTGGAGATCGTTTTTTTAGAAAAATATATGAATTGCTAAATTTTAGTAAATAAGTACTCATACTTATTTTATTCTTTAAAATTATAAATATAATATAATTTATATTTATATATATATTAAAACATATAAAAAAACGTCAGTTTCGTATGTAAAAAGAATATAGATAGGATTTTATATAAATTGTTATATATATGTATATATAAGTCAAAGTGTTGGAAATAAATACATAAATCCAAATTTCACATCACAACAATAATTTATCAAAAGTCTATATTCTCAAATGCAATTACGTAAGTCATAAATTCATAAACACAACTTACACAACCAAAGAAATAGTAAATCAAATTAAACAACTGGGGTGAACTAGAATAGTCAACTTTTTTAAAAAATTATAATTGATTTGAAATTGGGAATTGAATTGGCATATTAAATGTAATTGAAATTTGCAAGATCTTAAATTCTAATTTTGAAATTGGATGCCAACCTCCACCAGCCACCAACTTTTGTTTTCTAATTTCTAATTATATATATATAATATTAAATACATATATAATTATATATATATATAAATGCGGGCCGGGCTTTCAGGCCGGGCTGAAAAAAATTCCGAGCCCGACCCGTTTTAAAACGGGCTTTTTTTAATTCGGGCTCGTTTATTTTCGGGCTCTTTTTTAATTTTTTCGGACCGGGTTGATCAGGCCGAGCGGGCTTTCAGGCCCGTGATCAGGTCTAGTCACTAGATGTTTGACCTGCAGGCTTAGAGCCACCTTTTTGTGGCTGAGACTGTGCTACATTAGCACTAAGAGTAGGGGCTGACTCTTTTCTGAACTTCTCAATCCTCTCTTCCTGAGCAACAAGAAGACTTTCGATTTCATTTACAGAGTATGGGTCAGAGCGAGAAGTGATGGAAAAAATAAAGACATTATACTCTTTTGGTAAACCCTCCAAAATTGCCTCAATATGGTCTGCCTTATAAATAGGGGCTCCAACTAAAAATAAACTATCAATTGTCTTTTTAATTTTCAGCAGGTAGTCATTGGCACTAAGAGTTTCAAATTACGAAGTTCAGTTTTGAGCTGCTTTACCTTTGCCTTAGTTTGAGAAGCAAAGAACAACTCGAGTTTAGTCCATACCTGATGTGAATGCTCACAGCCTACCATGCAAGTTAACATTCCATCAAATATTGAGGCTAGCAACCAAGAGAGGTGAAGCTGGTCTTGCTGCTCCCATGTAAGGAACTCCTCGTTAAACTTACCTTTTGCTTCATCATCTGTAGTGAGAAACTTGACAGGAATCACATGACTTCCAAGTAGAAATTGCTGAAATTTGTGTCCTTTGATGGTTGCCAAGGCTTGCTGCTTCCATGGCAAGTAATTATCATCACTCAACTTGATTGACACAAGATGAGGGTCAAACTTACTATTTGCGGGATTGACAATGGTGGAAGAAGAGACTGGTACACTGGAAATTGGTGTACTCACTGCAAACGAAGAGGATGAATTGGCTATAGTGGATCGTTTGCTCTGATATCATAAAGGATTATCAGATGGGGATAAAATCTTCTTCAATTCATCAAAGGGTACAGACTTATATACAGAAAGAATGAATGTAGCCCTTTCTAACAAAAAGCCTTCTACAATCTCCTATTACATAGCAAACAAAAACCTAGGGGTGCACAAACCCCAGGCCAAGCCTCAAGCAGACCCAGGACTCGGCCCGGTTACTGTTGAGCCGAGCAGGGCTAGGGTCTCCGGGCCGAAATCTTTTTTTTTAAATTTTTTTAAAAAAATATTTTAAACTATTTATATACTTTATATATTTTTAACTTATATATATTGATAAAAATTAATCTTACATAAGTTTAATAAAATTTATTTTTATAAAATAATTTAATTTAATTTATTTATTAACAAGATACTAATTTAATTAAATTTAAAATTATATTTTATGTAATTTTTAATATATAATTAATACAAAATTAATGATAAATATATGTATTATTTATTTTATATATTAAAAGAAATAATTATTAGTAAGAAATAATTATATATATTAAAAATATAAAATAAAATAAAAATAATGATCCCTTGGCCAGGCTGGGTCCCAAGGGGTGAAACCCGGACCAGGCCCACTTTTGAAAAATCAACTGGTTCGGGCCACCGGACTTTTGTTCACCCCTACAAAAACCTAACAAAATAATATTCCTAAGGTACTGGACAGATGTACACCTTAGCTGGCAACTAGAGAATATTTCTAATTCATTTCTCTAATAATCTTCGCTCTCAAATTCCGGTCAGACTGTGCAATCCAGTCTGATTTTCATATCATTTTTTTTCGCCAAACAATTTGTTCATATCATTGGTTTTATAACAGACTCGGATCCTCTACATTCAAAGGGTCCTCTAGAGTCCTCTACACTTGCCCGCTTGAACAAAAAGTAGATGCAACGTTGTGTTTCATTAAACAAGGTAGCCACATTGCATGATGATGCGAAAGAAAAGGCAAATGACATATTTCAAAGATCTGAAGTCAAATCCTTTTAAAGAGAGAGGGGATGATGTGAAACACCTAGTCAAAGGTTCATTGCAAATTCCAAATGGGCTAATCACAACATCAGGGGGCTAAACAAGTTCATGAGACTTTAGATGGGCTAATTTCAAGTGCACCTTCAAATAATGTTGAAAACGTCATTTGCTTAATATGGCTGAAAGTGGAGCTATACAACATGATTTGGGCTTGAAGACCTACAATTAAAGAGTTTGGACCAAGAGCTACACATATGAAGATTTATTTGGGCCTAAATATTCATATTTTGGGCATAATATGTTGTTCTTATTTTGGGTTTTATTTTAGTGCTAATTTTATTAATTTTGAGCTAAGTCATGAAGTCCATTAGTATTTTAAAACATTTAAATAAGTTTTATTATCTTAATTAGTTGGGCTTCATGTTTAAAAGTTCATTACTCATTAGGGTTTAATTAGTTTGCGTTTTATGTTTTCATAACCATTAGGCATAGTTGAAAAAATTAGACCAATCGGATTGAACCGAAAATCGCTGACCTGGGCACTAGGCCGGTCCGGTTCACCTCTTTGGATTGGAATGCAGTCGGCCAAGTGAGGACTCGATTTGACTCGATGGGTTTTGGCAAAACTGTCACCCATGAAACTAACCTGTCATCCAGTCTTGTGAGTGTCATGGTCGATGATGTCGATATCGAGAAACAAAAGGAAACATCGTTCTTCTGGGTCCTGACTTCATATATTCATCCTTCATTTCATATTTCAAGTTTCAACTATTGGGGACGATGGTACTATTGGAAAAATGAAAAGAAGAAGACGGATCAATATTATGAAATTATAGAACAACAAAAATGAAGGAGAAACACAAGAAATCAAGGAAGGAGAAGTGACCATCAAACTCTATAGATATCAAGTTGAAGCCTTTGCATTCGAAAAAGACCTAATTTTTTCACTTGTGCACTTATTGGTTGTGACTTTCAAGTTTCAATATGGGATAATGAGATAAGTTTTGGAATTGAAAGATAAAAAGTAAAAATTGGACATGTGGACGAGGGGTTGCTTTGGAAAATGAGAAATAATTAATGTTGAAAAGAAAATTTGGTGGTTGGAGAAGGAGATTCGTGAGACTCGAGAGATGAGATATTGTGAGTTTAATTAATTGTGGAATAAGTCTGGGTTGAAAAATCGAAAAACTTAATAAAATAAGAAGTTAAATTTTTAAGATAGAGTAAAATCTCTTGTTGAGTTGAGATTTGAGATTTATTTTTCATTATCTTAATTAATTTTGTTTAAATTAGACATGCAACTAGTGATGTGGCTTCATGTACAATTTTGATTGGTTAAAAAAGTTTCTTTTTTTATTATTTCTCATCATTAAATTACTTCAAAAATAGAGATTATGTCACCTCCCAATTGTATTGTATCCATATCCCAAGTTGCATCTTAGAATTTCTCAATATATATGAGATTTGTTTGTTTGATATATGTATAAATATAAATATAGGCCAAAGTCTTATTATGGTCCCTCTGTTATGCTCATTGTTCCAAATAGGTCCCTCAGTTATTTTTCGTTCCACATTGGTCCCTCAGTTATCCAAAACTTGTCAAAGTTGATCCCTCTAACATTTTCCACTCATTTTTGTGTTAAAAAAAGAGGAAAAATAAACTTTCATCCCCAAAAGTTTTATTTTCTTATATTAAGGTCCTATTCTTATTATAATAGGATCAAAACATAAGAAAATGAAGTAAATTAAGATTTTAAGTGAATTTGCCCAAAAACACCAAAGCTCTCTCTCTCCTTTCTAAAGCCAGCAAGAACGCATACCGGTATCACCATCCCACACTTTCTCCCGCAAGAACACGTCCGCCGCCACAGTATCCGATTTCACATTTTCCGGCATCAAATCTCCCAGAAACTTGACACAATCTGGATTCTCCGCCAAGCCAGTCAACTCCAACGTCTTTCCGGCCCTCAACACTCTCGAAATGTCCTTCGTGCGCGTCGATTTCACCATCGGAGGCGTCAACGTACTCTGGATTCGTCTCTCCCCTGGAAATACATTATTTGCAAATGGGGGGGAAATTTCTGCGAATTTGTGTTCAATTTCAAAATTAATGGTGGTGGTCGTCGGTGATGTTCCTTTTTTTTAGTTTCTGATACTCTAAGCCTTTTTCGGAATATATAGCATAGATTTTGAACGTCGATTGACTATGGGGAAGGATTCAAAAATGTGATTCTAATGCATTCCTCCAAAGAGACGAACAGAGGGCAGAGAGAGAGCTTTTGTGTTTTTGGGCAAATTCACTTAAAATCTTAATTTACTTTCTTTTCTTATATTTTGATCCTATTATAAAAAGAAAAGGACCTATATAAAAAAAATAAAACTTTTGGGAATGAAAGTTTATTTTTCCTCTTTTTTTAATAGAAAAATGGATGGAAAACGTTAGGGGGACCAACTTTGACAAGTTTTGGATAACTGAGGGACCAATATGGGACGAAAAATAACTGAGGGACCTATTTGGAACAATGAACATAACAAAGGGACCAAAATATAACTTTGGCCTATATATGATACTTTTTAATTTGACCGGATCAACCGAGTTTTTAGTGACTCAGCGGTCAGTGACGGAGCCAAAACTTTTTAAAGGGGGGGCATAATTTTTTTTAAACACTATCATATATAACATAAATATATATATTATGAATATTAAATATAATAATTTAATTAATAATTTTTAAAACTTTAATTAAATAAGAATGTATCTAATATTAATATCATTAAAACATGACAAAAGTACTCTTAGTGCTCTCAAAGTATGGGGTCAATTTCATTGTACTCTCAAAAAACTTTTAATCAATTGTACTCTCAATCTTTTCTTTTTTGTGTCAATTGCCCTCCTAATTTTGGGTATTGACTTTATGTGAAACATCGAAGATACAATTGACCCAAAAAAAATTTAAGAGAACAACTGGATCTCACCTCATACTTTGGGAGTACCAAAAGTACTTTTACCTTAAAATATTAAATACAAAAATAGTATTAAATCGTACCTTTAATAATCTTGTTGATTTATAACATAATCTCGAATTTGTGGACATTTTTTGGGATCTCATATTGAGATAGCAGTGTCAACATTCTCTTCTTTAACTCTCATGCCTTTAAGGCCTTAATACGGTTTTGGTCTCATATCTTTTGCTCAGATTTCAATTTGATCATGTATATTTTTAGTTGCACTCTTAATCTCACAAAGTGGAACCTTTTGCAAAGATATAAGACCAATTTTGTAGCATGACCAAAAGATATAGAACCATTTATGAAATTTGAGTAAAACAATATGATACCAATAGTGCAATAGGAAAGAATACAGGATCAAACTGAAACCTTAACAAAATATATAAGACCAAAAATATACTTTGACTTTAAATATATATTCTATATATTTTATAAATATATATATATATATTGCAATTCACAAATCATGACCGTGTCCTGTATGGACATGGATCCGGATCCTCTGCATTATCATTTTGGTACATTTTGGTGAAGTTTTGAGAGAGAAAGAGAGAGTTAGAGAGAGAAAAAATCAGTGGGACCCACACATCACCACACTTCTCTCTCTAACTCTTCCATTCTCTCTCTAAACTGCAGGAACTTTACACTTTAGAGGATCCAATCTGGTCCTGTATTAGTCTACTAATGATTTGGTATTATTTAAACTAATATGTATATATATGGAAATGGGCCCACTTATATATATATATATATATAACAGAGAAGAGGGAGGGGAACCTTTTAAAGCTTACCAATAAAACTAGATGCTGAACCGACCAACCGAGGCTTTATTCAGTTCAATGAGTGGTTTGGTTTTCCAACTATATCATTAAGGTTTCTTTTCACTTGGAGTATAAATACTCTCTCAACACTTTTGTAATTTAGATTTGACATATGATATTTGTGATTTGGTTTATCCAACTTTGTGAGAGTGGATTCTCTTTAGGTTTTTATTGAACTAACAAATTTATCAAGACTTGATCAACCTTGTGGCCTCTTCTAACACTTCGTGTCTTTGTTCGTTCAAATTCAAAGAGTTCAAGTGTGGTCACCAGACTTTTGTCTAACGATTTTGGAGTTGAATATTTCAATATGGTGGTAGGTTCGTGGGATCTTCCTTGTCGGTTCGCACCACATGATCTCAATGATGAGCATTAAATCCAATGGTTAAAAATTATTGAAATGTAGAGAATTCTAGAGAAACCCAATTCAGAAGATTCAATTTTGTCTTACAACTTTATATAAAATAGGCAAAAGTACACATTTCGTCCTCAAACATTACACCTGCTGTCAATTTCGTCCCCAATCTTTTTTTACTGTCAATTTTGTCCCCAAACTTTACACATGTTGTCAATTTCGTCCCCAATATTTTTTTGCTGTCAATTTCGTCCCTAATCTTTCACATTTTGGTCAATTTTATCCTTTGCTCTTACTTTAGCCAAATATTGACGACAAAATCTATATGGCTAACGATATATAATGTAAAATTGATAGAAAAAGAAACTCAAATCCTAACTTAGATTCAAAAACAGAGATGTAGTCTGTCGTTAATTTATTAAAAGAAGTTAGTCAAAAGATAAAATTGACGAAAATCTGAAAGATCGGGGACGAAATTGACAGTTGATGTAAAGTTTGGGGACGAAATTAACAGCAAAAAAAGATTGGGGATGAAATTGACAGTTGGTGTAAAGTTTGGGGACGAAGTTGACAGCAAAAAAAGTTTGGGGACGAAATTGACAGTTGGTGTAAAGTTTGGGGACGAAATTAGTACTTTTGCCTATAAAATATACTCACCTCTTCTTAGAATTTTTTTTTTTTCGTTCAATTTTTTCTCACATGAATATATTGGACCTTTGGGCTTAGTTGGTTTCAGCATGCATCCATGCATGATAAAAAGCCCATTAAAGAAAACGGCAAAAAATTTATTTAAGTCTCCCGTTTCATACAATACTGAATGGTATTGTCGTTTTGCCTGAGGGAGATACGACTTCTCATTTCATCATCGCATCAAAACGATTAGGGCAAGTGAGAGTCGTCTGCTTTACTTGCTTCCGTTGCTTCTTGTCGTCGATCTCACAAACACTTACAAATTGAAGGTAAGGTATCATTCATTACTATTGCATTTACCCATTACGTTTATTTACTCTCTCAATCTGAGTACAGTTAAAAAAATACTTCAAAATTGATTGATCTCGTCTTTCATTTGCGAGTTTCAAATTTTGTAGAGAAAAACTCTGTAGCTTATTGGGTTTTCTGTCATCTGCTCAGTAATATGAAAAACGGACAGAAAGAGTTCAGTTTGAAGGAAATGTTTAAACTTTTTCCCCATTGAAATGAATTTGCTTGGCTCGTCTTCGTGGGAGATTTTCTTCTTTGAAAATAGAACTTCTCATATTTGCATTCTGTATAACATGGAAGTCTTATGGAACATATTTCTTTTCTCCGTTTGTCTCGTTTGGATTTTTTTTTTTTTATTCCTCTCCTCAAACTCCCGAGTTGTCCCAATAGTGTTTAACCTGTAGAGGTTAGGAACCTTAGGACAAAAAACGCAAGTTTCTTGGACTGGGCACCAAGAACAAAAAACCATAGAATTCAGAGAAGAGAGATGAGAAAACAAGAAGAGAGAAGGGAGACATATTTGAGGGGAATAAATTCTGACTTTATTCCACCAATAGTGATCTGAAATCTACACTTTTTTGCTGAGGAGCAATTGTTAGATATTTATAGGAAATACCTAACCAAAACTATCACAAGTGCACTCAAACTGCACAAACAGAAAAAACTGAAAAACTAACAAACTGACAGTTTACTAACTGAACTGAAATGAGGCCAAGAAAGGGAGAAATAACAGTCAGAGAAACAAAGGGAATCTGACAGTTATTCCCCTAAGAGATTACCCTGCCATGCTGGACTTTCTCATTAATGCCAGCTGGACACCTAAACTTAAAGAAAACCTAGCTGAAAAAATATATAATCTAGAATTGTTCCCAAAAACATAACATAACCCTCTCTAAAACCTTTGTTATGAAGCATGTTAAGTGATGGAATAAGGGACTACTTTAATTTATTTATTTATTCATCTTTTCCTAAGTTTAGAAAAGGGATTAGGATGCTGCGTAATGTAGGATTTGATCCTTTTATGAAACCTTGGTATGAAGAGTGAAGAGCATTTACCCAGGCCAAGAAAATGGAGACGATATGTTCTTTGAGACCCTGAATTTTGAGTGAGAATATATATATGTATGTATGTATGTAAATTGGTTCTGATCACATGTACCTTTAGTTTAGTTCTTTGACCTTGTGTTTGGCTCAGGTCATGGACGTGCAGAAAGAGAGAATCAAAAGTGGATGCCAGAAGATACTGGAAGGAATTGATTCAATGTCTTTGGTAAATTTAGATGACCAGCAAGTTCATTCATTAGTAATGATGAGAGAAATAGCTCGCGGGGTTGTTGATGACCGAGACAGAAAGGTGAGTGTTCTGCAGCCTCAGAGTATTTTAATGCAAATTTCCTTGTACCAGAAGCTGTTCTCATAAATTGCATGTTGTTTACAGGTGACAAAGAATGACGTGATTAGTGCTTTGCGCTACAGTATTGAGAAAATGGTACAGAACACATGTTTCATGAGGAAGCATAATGGTTTTAGTTTATATTACGATATTCTATTATATTTCAACTGACTTTGTACAATTTGCAGGTGTGTGCATCCAAGGATATTATTGAAGTATTAAGTAGGATGTCATATGATGGTTTAGATGACCAAAGAATGCATTTAGTTTTGAGGATGAAAGAAATTGCACGTGGCATTGTTGATAAACAAGCTAGAGTCGCAATAACTAGGCATGACATTCTTGCAGAACAAGTAAGGGTTTTGAGACATTATACTAGTGTTTTGAATTTATTTCAATTATGATTTCACTTAAGGTAAATTATCCAGCTTACAGGTTGGAATTGCTGATGAAGGGATGAGAGATAGTCCCATGGTTGAGTCAACAAAGACATGCAACGGTGATGTCTTGATTGATGGTGGAGAAAGCATGCTAAATGAGGATGAAATGTTGGAGGTAGAACATGTTTTAAGACTCGAGAATGGAATTAACGAAGTGCCGGAGTCTCTGTTGCCTTCTTCCTTTCCACAATTTCTCATGTGGCCTCCAGACGATTGCATCACCTTAGAGTGGGTCCAAGACATGATGTTCACCCTTGAGCAAGCTTCACAGAAGATGTTGCCATCTGAATTTTGCCATGTCTTACCATCCACTTTGGTAGATAAATTGACAGATACTGCTCGCAGTATACTATGTAAAGAACCAAATTGTGTGGAAATCAACTGTCAAGGAGAAGATTCAAGAGTCATTGTAGTAGGGGACATACATGGGCAGTTTTATGATTTACTATTTCTTTTCAGGCACGTTGGTCTGCCCTCTGAGAACCAGTTTTATGTTTTCAATGGAAATTATGTAGATAAAGGAGCATGGGGAATGGAGGTGTTTTTAGTCTTGCTAGCTTGGAAGGTAATGTGATCGTAATTTTTTCATTTTAATATGTTGATGTTCCTGATAATTTTAACGGTGGCTGTCAGAGAATGCCCTTGAGGAGATAAAAAAGTACACAGAAGAATACCATATATAATCAATTACTTAACTATAAAGCATAGGCACTAACACAGGACACAACATATATGTATATATAAATATCCTTAAATCTTGATGAAAAATTCAAAGTTGTAATATTATTCATGAAATATGTCATGTGTCAAATGTTTTCTATTTTCCCTTGTCTAGGACTATAAAAAAATGATTTTAAATTGACACTCATGGACCTGTGTCGAGCATGTGTTCTATCATGTCATACACAGACACATGTCAGACACGGCGAAACTCCCTCGAAATGAAGTGTTTGTGCTTCATAATAATACTTAACATAGTAACTGATACAGTTACTAAATTGAATGCTGAAATATATATTGCTTACTAAAAGCTCAATTAGTGATTAAAGCCTATCATTTCAATTTCAGGTGTTGATGCCTCACCGAGTATTTCTACTCCGTGGAAATCATGAATCAAGATATTGCACTGCAAGATATGGTTTTAAGAAGGAGGTGCGAACAAAATATGGAGATCAGGGTGAAGATGTCTACAATAAATGCCTAGAGGGTTTCAAGGAGCTTCCATTAGCTTCAGTTATTAGTGGTTGTGTTTATACTACTCATGGAGGACTTTTCCGTAGTATAAAGGCCGCCCCTTCACGAAAGCCGAAACGGAAGAAGACGCAAAGAGTGGATCTTGGGTCTTTAGCCGAGTTATCTGAAATTAAAAGATCTTCCGCAGATGCCCCTTATGAAGGCCCAAACATATTATTGGGTGACATTCTTTGGTCAAAACCATCTAAAAAAGATGGTCTGAGGGATAATGCAGGTCGAAAATTGGGTCTATGGTGGGGTCCTGATTGCACTGAGGCTTTTTTAAAACAGAACAAATTGAAGGTAATTTTTAAATTTTTATATGACTAATATTGACCACTCCATTTTGTTTTGGCTAGTCACAGGCATTTTAAATTTCTGATCCTCTAATCTTTTAACCTGTACCATATGTCTACCAAATTAGTACTCTTTCAGTATGAGATTGCAGACGTAAATATTTAAATCTTACTTAGCTGTTCTTCTTCCCTCTACTTTGCTCACATCCTTTTTGAAAGTTCGCCTTTATTATTTAATAGAAATTCCTGGGAGCTAGAAATTTAATGTCAGAGAATATGTTTCTTCCCAGTAAGATAAATGAATTCTTCTGACAAGTGATACTCCCATCTGTGTTCTTGCTTGATTCCCTTCAACTACAAAGAGCACAATTAATAAAATTGAAACCCTTAAACTTATTGTGAGATGCAATAGATATGCTTATCACACATTGTCATTAACAATGCCAAACATTTCTCAAGACAGAGTGCCCATTAGATGTGTGAGCACCTATAATCAGAATACTAATAGAGAAGTCACTAAATGTTGTTTAAAGGTGATGTTATATGTAATTGCAAGAGGTCTTAGGTTCAAATTCTCATGCTTCATTAAAAAATAAAATGAGATGAAATATTGATGGAAGCTTGCAGATACCATTTGGCTGCCCAATCCTCCTATTTTAGGGAAGAATTTTGTAATATCTGAAGATATCTTAATTCTTTACTTTTCAAACCCTTATCTTAGCTTTACTTTGTGAGTGAGTGATTGTTAACTTTAAAACTTTTTGCTGCTAAGATTTTGTGGTGCTCTATATTTTCTGCATAGCTGATCATCAGATCACATGAAGGACCTGATGCAAGGGTTGGCCGGGATGATTTTGGGAATATGTTGTGTGGATACAGCATGGATCATGACGGAGAAGCCGGAAAACTATACACACTGTTCAGTGCTCCTGACTACCCGCAGGTTCATTCACTCTAACTATCAATTTCCTATTATCATGATTCAAAGGCTTACACCTTTAGCAGATCCTTGGTAACTTAATATTTTGCTCGAACACTTGAAAAATTTTACCAAATCAATTTTGTAACCCCCGAACAATCAAGCTCAGCAATACCCATATATGTTAGTATAGATAAATCTGCCATTCAACATCATTAGCTATTAAGATCGTCATACTTTGCTCTATGAAATAGGCAGTAGGATCTTATGTTCGTCCAAAAATCTATTGCATAGGGTTTACTGTTTTTGAATGCCTTGGCATTTTGGGAAATTCATTCATAATTAACGTTGTCATTTCTGGATATTTTCCTCATCAGAATTAGAAGTGTAAAATGTACATCAAAATCGTTATGATCATTGTCAATCTGAACATCTGAGATGGTTTCAGATTTCTAGATAGAGAGTGTTCTATTTGAAATTATGCAAATGATGGGTAATCTTCAAGTGTAACTCTCCACTTGCTGCACAGGCGAAATGATACAAGCTTAACAATATATACATTTTTTCACTTATCTTTCAAAGTAAACAATCCAATGCACTTTTTGTGTTTGAATGATGAGATGTAGCATATTAAAAGTGTTTTATTCTTACAAAGATTTACTGTCTATCATTGTTATAGTTTGGTAAGAAAAGATATAACAATGAAGGAGCATATGCAGTTTTGACGTGGCCCGATTTTGGAAGTCCTACCTTTCACACATTCAAATCTGCAGAACGACCAAAGGTGATTATTTGTTTTCTTGTTAACAAAGCTTATATTATAGGGGAATTTTTATACTGAGATCAATTGCAAGTTTGGAAAAAAAAAACAGTTGGTAGAAATTGAGTTTTGTATTAAATTAAATATTAAGAAGACTAACAAAAATTTAAGGGATCAGATTGGAATATTGTGGATATATGGATTTTTTTAATTGGTATATGTTTGGTCCTGTTTGAATATTTCTGTTTAGAAAATATGCATTTACCTTCTGATTATAAACAAATGAATTGGTGAATTAGCTTCTAACATCTTTTGCTAATTGTGTGGACATATCTGACTTTATGCTTCTTACTTTCCAGGTGGATCCTTATGTTGATTATGATGCTGATGACATTGACTTTAGCAAACTAGACTCTTATCAAATGGTACGTTGTAAAGTAGCTTTAGAAAAGTGCCTCTCAACTTTCTCTTTGTTGCAGATCCATAGATAATTGAGTATACTTAAGGCCATAGGACATTTGAGTGATGATGTTGTCCAAACTCTGATAAATTTGCAAAATCTCAACTGTACTCTGCCAGCCACTTTTTAGCTAATTGTCAATTAAATCAGTGAGTTAAAAAAATTTGAATTTATTTTTGTAGCTGAGGTAGAAAAGGTTGTTTTTATTTTTGTCTTTATGATCAAGCTCTGCTTTGTGAATTTTATTGAGTAGAAAGTGGAATCAGTTCAATTGCTAGGGTGTCTTACTGTGTTATTTGTAGAAGATAAATGTTAAGTTCTTTCTATTTGCATAAGTTGGAGTCTCACTTCCAACTTTCTTGAAATATGTAGTGACTTAAGGCTTGGCTTCGGTTGATATTTATGAGCTCTAACTTTGTAAGGACACGAATGAATTCGAAAGTTATTTTCGTATTTCCTTGCCTTCTTGTCAGATTGAATTTGAACGAATCATGGACCAATCCCAAGAAGTTAAAAGTTAATTTTAACTGTGTGTTTTAGAGTAAACACAAGCTTGAGGGCTTTTGATTTGCAGCCAGAAACTTGGGGGGAAATTATATCAAAAGCTAAAATATTAGAAGTAAAATTAACAGGCCTCTGTATTTGCTGACCATGCTTGTAATATATGATGACCATACTTTTTTTATTAGGCTAAAGTGCACAAAATCACCTTGAACTTAGTCGTTATGCAAAAAGCACTCTAATTTTATAATTATTGTTGCATTTTGTATTTATCCAAATTTATAATTAACTATCATTATAATTGACATTAGTAAAAAAAATAAAAAAATTCCCAGTTTTTCTTTTGTGAAAATATGAACAAAATGAATTATTTGCACAAAATAAAAAATACAGGGAGTTTTTCGTCACTTTTCAAAGTTGAGAGGGTTTTTTGCAATGACTAAAGTTTAGGGGAGTGGGTTTGTGCAATTTGGCCTTTTATTTTACCCTTGGATCTGTATAATAAGATGGCAGAACTTTTTGTTTTGGTTCATTGTAAAATAAGTAAGCTTCGTATGACCTTTTCACAGGTAAACTAAAATGCTTGAACTTGATTATTTTTCTTTCTTCCTCTTCATGTTGCATTGCCTAGTAAATACTGAAAACATTGACTCAGCTTACTTTTTCAGATACAGAATCCTCAGGCCTCAACCTCTGACATTTCAGCTCCTCAAAGATCTTATCCAGCTGGGGTGACTCCCGGGTTTGACTTCAGGGCATTGGGCATTTACAATGCCCCATCTTGGAATGTCCAGCTTCCTGATGGTTCAGGTGGCACCCAAATTGTGCCTCTTCCAAGGGCTCCTGTGGTGGAAGGACTGCCTCTTCCTCAAAACATACAGGTATCTGCGTATTTGAGTTTGTCGACATTCTTTTCCATATTGTTATTCCTAAAATGAAAGTTCTTCTGCAGGAGCCCCACAAGGCGGCTTACGAGTATTTGTTCGAGCTCATTGCTTCCCTAAAACTCATGCTTATGACAAGGGTGAGTTTATACAATTAAGCACACCAAGTCAATCATGAAACGACAATAAACAAATGAAATTTTCTGATTAGTGTGCCTTGAATATTTTTATGGGCTATTTTCAAAACCGGACCGAATCAGCTGGTTCGACTGGTTGAATCTAGAATCAGTGCTTGGTTCTGTCCGGAACAACTTGAAAGTTGCCTAGACAAAATGTCGGTCAAGAATCATAAAACCAGTAAAAATTGGCCAATTTGGTGGTTGAACTGGTTCGTTAGTTTTGTGATGTGATTTTTTGTTGTATATAATATATATTTAAGGTAAAAGTACTATTTGTACCCTTAAAGTATGGAGTCATTTTCAGTTATACTCTCAGTTTTTTTTGGATCAATTGTACCCTTAAGTATGAGGTCAGTTTCAGTTGTACCTCCAAAGTTTTTTTGGATCAATTGTAGCCTTAATGTTTCACATTTGAATCAATTGTACCCCCAATTTTGGGGTACAATTGACAGAAAAAAGAAAAGATTCAGGGTACAATTGACACAAAAAAAATTAGAGTATAATTGACCAAAAAAAACTTTGGGGGTACAATTAAACTAATCTCATACTTTGGGGGTACAATTGACTACAAAAAAAACTTTGGGAGTAGAACTAAAAATGACTCTATACTTTACAGGTATCAAGAATATTTTTGCCTATATTTAATTAATACTGATCTTACCACAGTTCGATCATGGTTTGAATCATTAAACTTTGAACCAGTTTCCCAGTTCAGTTTTTAAAACCTTAATTTTATATCTCTTTATTATCTACGAGACACTGAAAGGCTCTTTTGATTCAGGAGACTGAGAACAAGGCCAGTTTGTCAGCTTTGCAAAGTAGAACTAGGAAACGAAAAGGAAAGGGGTAGTAGTTAATAGGGTAGTGATCACAACATTTCGCAGCTTATGGTCATACACAAGATAAGGTGCTCTAGTCTCTTTTGTTACATATTTTCTTGTCTTCTATCAAAGTGATAGTTTTGAAATGTTTCAAAGTCATCTTGTGGTTTTACTATCTCTGGGATTGAGTATGGACCAAATGTTGATGTTACTGTAACCCTCAAATAATGAAGAATGTGTGAAAGCCAAAAGAAAATTAAATTTGCTTTCCATTTTCAATCAAGCTTTGCTTCTTTCTTTTATGCCATATGTTGTCTCCATTTGTACACATGTTTTTGGTAGGAATACTTAGATGAATCTTGGATGATTTATCTTACTGATTAAATGCTGATATTTAAATTTGTTGTCAATGGAGGACAAGGTAATTTGCAAGAAGCTACTAGAAAATTATTTAACTTTTTTAATAATCTCGTAATTTTTTTTATATTTTTATATAAATTATTTTAATATATGGTTTAGAAAATCAAATACTAGAATATCCTAAAATTATATATAATAGTATACATGAGTGTATTGTGGAGACTGGAGAGAGTTCAATATTATCAGTGATGGTAAAGTTTAAAGTTTAAACCCAAAAAAAAAAAAACAGAAAAAGCAAAGGACGTTTATGAAAAAGCATTGATGGTAAAGGTAAAGCTTCTTTTATTTTTTTTCTTTTGGGATTTGCTTGTGATAATAATCTAAATGTTTGCTAGGCAGAGCAGTAATCAATCCACTCTAACTCACTTGTGTTTTGGCCAAAAAAAAAAAAAAGATCTCACTTGTTAATCTAATTTAATTGATGATTTTGGCACTTTGGGTTACATTATTATTTTTCTTAATATATATATACACTTTTTGTCTTTTGGTTTCTTACTTTCTTTAATATTCATTTTTCACAATCATAAAATTAAACTGTCTTCCAAATCTATTTATTGAGATTGGTAATTATGAGAAATAAGTTACTATTACCTTAATTTTCATTAAACCTTTGTACTTTTTCCTCTTATCTTTTATCTGTATCTTTTTCAACTTATTTATCTTAGTTTTTTTAATTGTATGAATAACATTTTAAATATTTTAAATATAAGTATAGTTAAATCGAGAAGAGAATAAAGTCACAGAATATTTTTCTTTTTATTATTATTATTTTTTGGCCTGAACGTAATGTTTATCATCAAATTGTGAGAGACAAAATAAATAAATTGCAACCCGACCAACAGATGGGGATTTAAGATCTCAATTTGCTAACCGACGAAAATATATTAATTAAAAACAACTATAGAATATCCATTCACAAACTAATCGAATAAATCGGTCATGTCATATAAATTATAGTTTACCCTAAGTTGGATTTCATTTGTTATTAATATTATACATTAGGAGGGTCATGCATGAACATCCAAATAAAACCAAAAACGTAAAAAGAAAAAACAATAAATTCAGTGAAATTTCTGATATAGTAATTAATTAATCAGAACAGAAGTTTAGTTATAACGTCATGAATCTAATTATAGATTTTACAGTATGTTCTCACGCAATCATTATCCATCATTACTATCTACGTAAGAATCCTTCAACAGTCAATAGTCAATAGTTGGTCAAGTAAAAATAAAATTAAAAGAAAAAAGGCAAAACACCCTTTCATGCCCCTAACGTTTGCAGTGATTTTCAGTTATGCCCTTAACGTTTCATTTTGTTCAGACACGCCCTCAATGTGCAACCAACGTTTCAATTATGCCCTCAATTTTGACTCAATGCACATGTGGCAATTTTTTTTGCTTATGTGTCATTTTTTTTGTTTGACTTGATTACGTGGCATCATGACTGGGCATTTTTTTTTTTTTTTCCACCTTGGCATGATGACTGGATTTACATTTTTGAACATAAAAATTGAGTAAACTAGCAAATCAGTCCCTGGATTTACATTTTTCATCATCTTCATTCATTTTAGTCCCAAATTCTCAAAATAAAATTGTAAAGTGTCCCAAAACACTTCCAAACATTTCAATTTAGTCCTTAAAAGTATTAAAAACCCTAAAACCTAAACTCTAAAATTCTAAACCCTAAAACCCTAACCCCTAAACCCCTAAAAAAACCACTCTCTTGCAATTTGGTCCCTAGGTCCTCAAATTTATTAAATCAGAAATTAAAAAAAATTGGTCCCTAAATCCTAATTTCATTATCATCTTCATCTTCTTCATCATCATCATCATCATCTTCTTCACCTTCATCATCTTCATCATCTTTACATGGTTCGAAGATAATAACAAAAAGAAGAGATAATAACAACCTATACCTCATCAGTGATTTCTTCTATGCTTCAAAGATAATCAACCAACTTAGATAAGTGATTGCTGCGAGAGTTCTTGCTTTTACTACCACTGCCACTGCCACGCCGAGTGTGACTCCTAGAACCACCCTTTCCCCAAGTGAATTTACGAGGCTTTGACACCTGCTTAGAAAAAATTCCTCATCTGTTTCTACTTATATTCATAATTTCATATCACTTTCAGTGCAACTACCATCTAGGCTTACCATTGATGATAAAGGCTGAGAGGGGCGTGGTCTGGCTTGTCTCTTTCCCCTTCTCAGCCTGAGTTCTGTAGAACGCTCATCAGAGGAAGATAAGTCTTTGTCTCCATTAGCTCCATTTTCCTCTTCATTATCTTCAGATCCTTCAATGTCTTGGTTTTGTCTCCTGGGATAAACAATTCGCTGATTGCAAAGATGATGAAGATGATGAAGGTGAAGAAGATGATGAAGAAGATGAAGATGATAATGAAATTAGGATTTAGGGACCAATTTTTTTTTAATTCTGATTTAATAAATTTCAGGACCTAGGGACCAAATTGCAAGAGAGTGGTTTTTTTAGAGGTTTAGGGGTTAGGGTTTTAGGGTTTAGAATTTTAGAGTTTAGGTTTTAGGGTTTTTAATACTTTTAAGGACTAAATTGAAATGTTTGGAAGTGTTTTGGGACACTTTACAATTTTATTTTGAGAATTTGGGACTAAAATGAATGAAGATGATGAAAAATGTAAATCCAGGGACTGATTTGCTAGTTTACTCAATTTTTATGTTCAAAAATGTAAATCCAGTCATCATGCCAAGGTGAAAAAAAAAAATAAGAATGCCCAGTCATGATGCCACGTAATCAAGTCAAACAAAAAAAATGACACATAAGCAAAAAAAATTGCCACATGTGCATTGAGTCAAAATTGAGGGCATAATTGAAACGTTGGTTGCACATTGAGGGCATGTCTGAACAAAATGAAATGTTAAGGGCATAACTGAAAATCACTGCAAACGTTAGGGGCATGAAAGGGTGTTTTGCCAAGAAAAAAAGAGTAAATCAATGAATATTTCTTAATTTAATGTTTGAAAAATTTAAAAAATAAATTACATCGAAAGTCCACGTATTTACTGTATTTTGATATGAAATCCTTGTGGTAATGTGATATAAAAAGTTGTAATTTAGGGAGCGATGTTTTTTTCATTAGTAGAAAATAGTTCTACATCAAAATTTAATTGAAATTTGGGCTAAAATATCATTTTAAGATATTAACTATTAATTTGTATAAATTTGACTCCTTGTTTTTATAAGGGAGAGATTTTGATACAAAAATAAAAAATTTTGAGAACTTTGACTCCAGTTATTGAAATGTTTTTTGATTTGACAAAATTCGAGGAATCCTTTTGCAATTATTTTCAACCATTTTTTCAATAGTTAGATTCAAAATTTCTGAAAATTTTCTATTTTTCCATCAAAATCCCTCACTTACAGAAACAAGGAGTCAAATACGTAAAAATTAATAATTATGATCTTAAAATGATATTTTAACTCAAATTTTTATTAAATTTTGGATTGAGGGCCTCTTATCTATTAACAGAGTAAACCTCTGTCCTTAAATTATAACTTTTCAAATGATAGAGACTTAATCTCAAAATATCCCAAATCACATAAAAATATTCATTGATTTTCTAATAGACACCAAACTCTTCACCACTATTCTTCTCACTTTTGATAAATCTTACATTATTATTATAAGGCATTTATTAGTACACATATTGATCACTAATTTAAGTAATGAAAGAAGACTTCAAAAATTAATTAGTCAATATCTATAATTATTCAAAGATTAAATGATAATTTTTTTAATAAAATTCAGTAATAATTTTAGTTAATTAATATGAATCTAAATATATTGGCCAAAAAAAATATGAATCTAAATATCAATTGTGTTGTACTTTTCGGCTAAAATAACACTGTTTCAAGCATAGTATTAAAAATCGGATTGGACCGGGCGATCCGACCGGTGAACCGGCAAACCGGAGCTCAGGCCAGTCCGGAGAAATAAAAATACCGAATTGTAGTTGAACCGGTGACTACTCACCGGTTCAACCGGCGGTCCGACCAGTTTGACCCGCCAAAGTTTGCAAAATTACATATTGACCTCAAAAAATTTTCAAAAAATTACAAATTAGTCCCTGGATACATATTATAGATGGACTAAAATGAAAAATTTAAAAAAAATTTGGGGTCAATATGTAATTTTTACAAAACTTGTTATGGTTAAAATTGCAAAATAGCTCCAAAGGTACTAAAGTGTTTAATATTTACTTTATATTTAAATTATTGCAATATATTAATGTGTATTTAATGAATATGTATATTTGAAAATGTATTTTTTAAGTAAATCGGCTCAACCGGTTAAACCAGTGACCCAGCGGTTGAACCATTGAACCAGTGAACCAAGCCTTCCACCGATTTGATGACCGATCCAGTTTTTGTACTATCTTTTCAAGTAAAGATGAAAGATTCAAAAAAATCATGAAACTACTACTACTGCTTCCATTATTAACCAGTTTCGTTTTCATCACTGTTCCTTCCTTCTCAAAGATCCCATTTTTCAAAGTTCTCTCTCTTTCTCCCTCTCTGAAGAAGAAGAAGCTTTTTCTCTACCCTTTTAAGCTGTCTCTGCACTTTTTACACTTCACGCCGTTACAACCGCTCTCTCTCTCTCTCTCTCTCTCTCTCTCTCTCTCTCTCTCCATTCCCAATTTTTCCACCATTTTTCACCTCTCTTTCTTTCTCTTTCTCTTAGGGTTTTGAATTTCAAAAATCTTCCACAAATTTTCCACTTTCTTCTCAATCTCATCATCATCATTCTTGCCCATGACTTCTACTTCCGTCAACAACAACAACAACCTGATTCCTCCGAGCCTCGTTTCCAATCTCCAGGAAGTCCTTCTCACCAGAAAAAACGCCGATGATAAAGGCGATAAATCCAACGACATTGCTCAAACACCTCAACTTCCTTCTTCTTCTTCTAAAGTTACTTCGGTGCCTAATTCCACCACCCAAGACGATGACGATGATGATAGCTCGAAACCCATTGTGTTGATCACCAATAGTGAAGGAATTGAGTCCCCTGGCCTCACTTACCTAGTTCAAGCTCTTGTTCGCGAAGGCCTCTACAATGTTCATGTCTGCGTTCCACAATCGTGGGTTTTCCAAATCTTGATTAATTTAACTCATTATGCCCTGATTTTGTTGGATTGTTCATTGATTTCTAGTTGTCTTTATCTTTCACTTTTGCCTTGTGTTGTTATAGAATCCGGGATGTCTATGTAATTTTGTTAGTTCGTAAAATGGTTGATTTAGGGACAAATCAGTTTCGGGGCACTCTGTAACTGTCAGAGAAACTGTGGAAGCGAGTTCTGCTGAAATTAATGGTGCCACTGCCTTTGAGGTTTCAGGTCTGACGTCATTTATTTCCTTTTTGCTCCCATCTAATTGTCTAATGCCCTCTTGCTCGGTCTCAAAAACACTCGAAGAGGTTGTGATCAAGTTTAGTTTGATTGGGAATAAATTTATCTGGAGACCATGCCTTTTGACGAATTTGAGCTATTGGATCATTTGCTATTTATAACCTTATCCCGTTGCATGTCAAATTCCTTATGTATCACATTCTTGGGTTCATATAAGATGTGTCTTTCTGGTCTTACCCGAGTTTTATTAAAATAAAACTCATTATCATCTGTTAAAAGTTCATACATCTAAATTTTGATTCTTATATGATAGTGCCTGACCTACAGATATCTGCTTGTAGATTGTGGTGATTACTATACGGATTTATCATTTGCTAGTTGCGGATCAGAGTTGTGTTATTTTCTTATTCTTTCTTAATTTATTGTTCAGGAACTCCTGTGGATTGTGTTTTACTAGCATTATCTGGAGCCTTGTTTTCATGGTCAAAGCCTGAGCTGGTTAGCTTTTAGATTGTACAATGAAAAGTTTATGCATGCACTTGTTTCTATAAATAATGTGCTGAAGATTAATATGTGACATCATGATATGCATTTTAGGTTATTAGTGGAATCAACCGGGGATCAAGCTGTGGTCATCACATGTAAGTTCTTTAACTATGCATAGAGATTAAGTTTTGAAGAATCAGTGCATAATCCCCCTTTCTTTTGTATTCTTTTTTATGGTGCCATGTATTGCTGTGTTTATATGTCTTCCAGAAATTATAGCATTTATATACAGAGCAATGTTCATCTCATGCTTTACAACAATTCAGGTTCTACTCAGGTGTTGTTGCTGGAGCTAGAGAGGCATCATTATGTGGTGTACCATCACTGTCCCTGTCATTGAATTGGTATGTTAGAGTTTTATTTCATTTTATTTTATTATTTTATATATATCTAGTTTGAGCTGTTTTTAACTGCTGAAGGTTTATGAGTTGGCATCATATTATGTAGGAAGAAGGACAGTCAAGAAATAGATTTCAAGGATGCAGCAATAATCTGTTTACCGCTAATAAAAGCAGCTATCAGGGATGTTGAGAAAGGAACTTTTCCCAAAAGCTGCTTTCTTAATATAGAAATTCCCACATCTCCTTTGAACAACAAGGTTTGAAATTTTTATTATATTATTTAATCAAATATTTTTCTGCATTATAGAAATATTTGCACTAAATATTGTCTGAATCAGAATTTGATTTGTTAATCAACTTTCATTTTCTACAACATTGTGTTCTGATTTGTGCTTTTAGTTCTTTTCCTTGTCAGGATTTGCCTTTCTAGTAATTCAAGTAGGTTTTGATATTATGGGACTTTTAGTATTTACTATGCATTAAAAAATTATCAGAGAAGGAAGATTAGGAGGTTTTGTTTTCATAAAATTTTCTGTAGCTTGAAATGATTTTGTACCTTTTTATTACACACATAAGTGTGATTATTCTTCTCTCTCATCTTTCACTCTTGGAAATTGGTCATGAATTTGGAAATTGGTCATAAAATTTCTCTCTCCTCTTTTGGCTGGCCACAGGGAACGTTTCAAAATATTGATTAACCACTGTTTCCTCACCTTTTTATGTTAGTTGTTTGATTCGATACTGATGATACACTTTGGAGAGTCTATACTGTGATGGTAGCTTATTTTCTGAAAGTTCATGATTGTTTGGACGTTTGAATTGAAGATGTTAAACTATGATGGTGTTTCAAGTTTCAAAGTTTTTCCCTTCTTAAGTTTCTGGTTTTCATTTGACTTTAAAATTAGAAAGAGACATGTTTATCATAGTTGTTGACGTAAACCCTTATGTCCATGAATTGGTGAAAACTGTTGTAGATTTTAAGTCCTAAATGCAAGCAAAAAAAAAAGAGAGACCTTTTGTGTCTGACTATTGTTTATTTTTTAAATATTTGCCAAGTTTCTTGCCTTTTGAGTGAAAACTACCGATTTCCTTGTTTGATTTCTACAATGTTTCACCAAGTTTTTTTATTTTCTTTGGATAACCTGTTTACGGTCTGTGATGTTTGTTTTTGTTATTAGTTGAGCTTGAATTTGAATATTTGATTAAAAAAAAATCATATATTAACTCACTTTTTGCCTATCTTTCTCTAAATCCTTCGCTCCTGTTTCCTTTGAATACTTTTTACTCAATATGATTTTCTCATGGACCTTTATTAAATGACCAGTTTGAAACATAAATTTGTTGTAAGTTTATTTATACAATGTGGAGGAGGGATTAGCTTACTATTTATTCAATGCAATAGTCGCCATGCTTGTGTACCATTGGTCAGGATATTGGTGATTCTCTTTTGGTTTTTTAGTCGTGTGGTTGTTTGAACTTATACTGTTGTGAACCAAACCAAATCAAAGAAGATAATAGATCATATGTCCTCTGTTAGGTTCTGCAATTCTATGATAATTCGGTATTCAATGATTAACAAGTCTTGTGCAGAGATTAAACTAGTATTGAGGTCTGCCTAAAATTTGGAAGTTATATTTGAGTGGTAGGTCATTCTCTGAATTCACCTTAATGAAGTATTAAAGGAGGCTATTATTTCAACCTTACAACTAGAGAAAGGATGAAAGTTTGGTATTCAGCAATAAGAATGCCCAGACGTTTTAAAGAAACAAACCATTGTAATTTGCTGACTTTTACAATCGATGTTATGATGCTTTAATCTACTAGTCTAGTAGCTGGAGATGGTAATCTTTTTGGATTGTACATCTTTCTGTATCCCATTTATCAAGATGCTTGTACAGAATCTGGGGAGGGCAATGAAATGCTATCTTATGAAAGCAGGATATTTTATCTTGAGCTACATACATACTGAAGATACTGTGTTCTTAAATGGACTATCTAGGTGTTAGCCAACAAGCTGTTCCGAACCTTTAACAGTAATGGATAAATTCTTAGGGCATTCAAACCTTTTATCATTAATGAACAAATGTATTTCTGTTGATGATGTAAGGAATTATTATGTGTTAATTTATAGTGGTGATACTTTTCTCTTCAGTTTTGATGAGGTAATTGAATTAACACTATCCAACTTTTGGCTTTTGCACTATAAATATGTAGACTTGAACTCCCTTTTGTATATTTAACCTCTCAAGAAACTAGTGATCTTACAGGACATAATCTAACAATACTATAGATGATTGTTTGCTTGCTAGAGTTTTCTTTGCCACATGTAATTATGAAGGCTCAATGAGTTGATTCGGAAAATTGCTGATAAATTCTGCTAGAGTTACAACCTATCTTGAATATATTATGTTCAGGCTTCCCTTCATTGGATGCTGTTATATTGAGACTTTAATTTTGATTATAATGTTTATTTTTTACCTATAACCTATTTTTTTAGTTAGTTAATTTTGTGTGTTGGAGTTAGATTCATTATAGTTTAAAGTTCAAACCTTAGTATTTCATTTGTTGATCCTTTCTCTGTAGAATTGTTCATTACATGGATGTCATGTTATTATTTTATTGGCAGGGTTTTAAATTGACTAGGCAAAGTACACAAAGATCCACTGCAAACTGGCAAGCTATTTCATCTAGTCGATATCCTGTTGGTCATTTCTTGGCCAACCAACAAGGCCTTGGCCTTAAGCTTGCCCAACTCAGCCGAGATGCCTCCGCAGCGGTCAGTATCCTACATACCTGATATAGTACTTCCTGTGTAATGAGGGGATTGAATTCTAATGCATCCATTGATTATATCATGCTAATACTGGAGCCTTTCTCATTTTGGGATGCTTCAGGGTGCGGCTCGTCGATTTACCACACAGAAAAAGAATTTAGAAATTGTTGAATCTATTGGGGCCGCAGGAAAGCAGGATTATAACAGGGTTAAGAAATACTTCAGACTAGAGGTAAATGGGGGGATGGATGTTTATCAAGTTTGATGTCATCTTATGAGAATCTTGTTGATTTAGAAGTAATATATATATATATATATATTTATATATATTATATAACAACAATTTGTAGAGATATCGGATAATTGCTTTGTTTTATGAAAACTGTAGTATACCTAGAAATGATATAGTTTTGATGCTATATTCTGTATGGCGATAAAATGATCTGAAGTTGTATATGCAGTTTACGGATAAGGAGCAGGAAGATTTAGAGGAGGATCTGGATTATAGAGCACTTGAAAGTGGATTTGTAAGTTAAAGCATCAACTTAACTTTCCTTCAGTTGTTTTTAGATTATCTAAAGTGTCCACCAAGTATACCAAGTCACCCATGAAAAGAATTTAAATGCTCTTTCCATATTTATATATGGAAAAAATTTACATCTTTGTTATCAAGTTTATCAATCATGAAAAGGTCACAGAAATTCTTAAAAATATGTGTCTTATAATTGATCATGCAAAATTTTTTGGTCATGTCTTATTTTTAATGTTGTTGAACTAGAAACCTTATATAAATCTGATCTTTTAAACAGATTGCAGTGACTCCCCTCTCTCTTTCTCCTCATATTGAGACCGATATCCAAATGGCAGCTTCTCATTGGATCTCTTCCGTGCTTCACAGTGAACAATAAACTGAAAGTTGAGCGTGATTGTGTACATTTGAGAGTTATGATTATTCTTTCTCTTTTATTATTATTTGTCTTCACTTTTTGAGCGAAGATGGAGTGCAAGGTGTTCAGGTAGTCACACCAATTTAGTAGTGTTTGGTGTCAATTTGTACTAATTGTTTTTGGCATTTCTTTTTCTTCATCGTTTGAGTTTCTTTGGTCACTTTTCATGTGATTGTTAAGCAAATTATTCTTGTAATATCTTAAGGCATATTTTGAGAATGCCATTGTTTGTAACTTGCAATCGCTAGCCTAACTTTGAAGCAGTTGTAATATTCCACTTATGTTGAAGATAGATAAAGCTGTGGATTGAATTTTCCCTTTTCTTTTATATCTTTGTTTTCTGTTAAATTATACAAGTTTCTTTGTTATAAGATTTTTCTTGATTATAAATTATAAATTATAGGTCAAAGTCCTATTTTGGTCCTCCAGTTATGCTTAATGTTCTAAATTGGTCCCTCAGTTATTTTTCGTTCCATATTGGTCCTTCAGTTATGCTTAGTGTTCCAAATTGGTCCATCAGTTATTTTTCGTTCCATATTAGTCACTCAGTTTTTCAAAATTTGACATAGTTGGTTCCTCAAACGTTTTCCATTCATTTTTCCATTAAAAAAAGATAAAATTGATTTTTAACTCTTAAAAGTTTTAATTTTTTGCATTAAGGACTTTTTTCTCTATAATAGAACCAAAATGTAAGAAAGAAGAAATAACTGGGGGATTTTAGTTTATTTCACACACAAAAAAAATTCTCTTTCTCTCTCTCTCGTCTCTCTCTCTCTCTCTCTCTCTCTCTCTCTCTCTCTCTCTCTCTCTCTCTCTCTCTCTCTCTCTCTCTCTCTC
>QANZ01036486.1:62656-97481 GCA_003254925.1 Chamaecrista fasciculata | reverse complement strand
CTGTTAAATGCTGAGTTGGCATCCAAATAATATATCCTACTCATTTTTCATTTTACACCTCATAAAAAGGACTTGTATGCAATATAATATAACATTTCAATATGAAACACAAAAAACAAACCAAGGGCCATTCTGAAATTTTCACCCTCCCTCTTCTTCATCTTCTTCTTCAACGCGTAGAAATTCATAAAGAAAACTTGAGTTCCTCAACGTCACCAGTTTTTGCTGCATTAACCCAAGACTTGAGATTAGATTGCGGCGGTGATCCTCGAGCACACATCGTCGACCTCGAATGGCGCCACCGGGATCCTCGGCGTCGGAATCCTCTCGATTCCGTACAACCGGTGTTCGATGCACCAATCCTAGATCATTCGCCGAATGGAACCTGATTCGTCATCGGACACCGAAAATGCGCCGGAATCATCGGCTCAGGTTTAAATCATCGCCAAGAAGGCCTTTCCCCTTGTGGCCTAGTCGGAAAACTCTCCTTAGGGTTCCGGTCAAAGCCATTGTTGAGCTAAGAATCAATCAAAGATGAGTAAAACTGTGAATATGTGAATCAGTGAATCTTTTGGTTCGTTTTTGGGTAGAAATTAGATTACTGAATGTTGATTATTGAAGATTGTTGAATGTGAATGAAATGTGACGAATTGTTAGGGATTGGGGTATTCATAGGTAGAAGATGAATGTGTAAGTTGAATAATAATAGGGGTCAAAGCTAAGATTAATATATTAATGAAAGATGGGAGGAGGAATCAAAGAGGAAGAGGAGAAATTTGGGTGAGAGATGACCATGGCGGCAGAGAAGGAAGTTGAAGAAGAAGTTGAAGAAGAGGGAGCGTGAAAAATTCAGAATGGTCCTTGGTTTGTTTTTTGTGTTTCATATTGAAATGTTATATTATATTGCATATAAGTCTTTTTTATGAGGTGTAAAATGAAAAATGAGTAGGATATATTTTTTGGATGCCAACTCAGCATTTAACAGCCACCTGGCCTAAGTACTTAACTGTGACACATCATCACTTAACGACTCCATGACTGACGGAGCACACGTGAGGGACCAAAACATAGACGGAAGTGTACAATTGAGGGACTGAGTTGTAGTTTCCCACAATTCAGGGACCAAATTGTCGACTCAGTAACAATTGAGGGACCAAAAAATAGGTTTTCTCTAAAAAAAAATTATCATTGGATGCTGATAATTATTTTTTTTAAAAAAAAAAGTTAAAATCTTATCCCCATTAGAGTGTTTTAAATTTATGGTATATATATAGCCGCCAAAAGAACCATAGCTATATAGCTTAGGCTGATAGGTCAGATTGTAGGACACTTCAGCCAAAAATGCCTAAGAGTTGACCAAGGTGTGTGTGTACGGCTTTTGTCTTTGTTCCACACTTGGTCATACCATTAATGTCACCCAAACAGAAATATCAGAGAGAAAGAGAAAGCTAGGGATATGATTGGTATATATATAATATATAGAGAGAGAATCAATATCAAATATTTCATCACAAGGGAATAATGAAATAATAACTCATGTTAGTGTAAATATAAATATTTTGAGCTGACAAACATGTGAAACAACCAGTTACACACACATAAAAAATTACATATTACATATATATATATATATCATCAATATTTAATGAAAGTGCCTGAACAAGGAACATTTAGGTTTTCACTAGGGGAGATATACATCACCTTCTTATGCAAAAGTTCATGAGACTATTAAATGCATGGCATAGCATTAATTATAATGAGCCCAAAATATATTATTAAAGCACCAGTACCACATAAATATATATATGTAGTTAATAAAAAAAATAAAATGAAACACTGAATTCTTCATTATTCAACTAATTAAATATACTCTTAATTATATATAATAGACAAATAATAAAAACAATACTACTCTAATGACATTTATATATAAATAGATATATAGTACCAAATTGCTCATGGCTCCCAGCTAGAAGGAACAACATTAGGGCTTGCTGCTGACGTGGGCAACGTTGATAGGAGGATAGCATCAATGTACTCCATTTGATTGGCTGAAAAAGCTTGATGATCTTGTGGATGAAAGCCACACTGTATTCTTGCAAGAGGATCATGATGTTGATGATGATGATGATGATATTGATCTTGTGAAGAAGAAACAGAAGAGGATGAATATGGGATACTAATATTAATATTATTGTTGCTAAAAATGTAATCTTCAAAGCTCTCACTACAGATTTTGGGCACAATGGATTCCACCAAGTGGTGATGATGATGATGATCATCACTAGTAGTAGTAGTGTGATCAATATAATGCTGCATTAACATTGATGAACTTGGGTTGATGAATTTTTCAGCATTAATGAAATGTGGGGAATCATGATGATGATAATAATCACTTTTGGGAATTTGATTTTCTTGATTAATTGGTATATCACTCAGATCCAACACTGACCATGTGTTACCACCATTACAATTATTATTACTATTTTTATTATTATCTTCTTCATAGGAAGAAGATGGAACAATAATATTATTATTATTGGGTGGTGTTTCTGGGGTAGGATTAATATGGGCATGGAAGAAATTATTATTGGGATTATTATTATAATTGGCAATTATGTCTACTTTAAGATCATTATTGTTATTTTGATCATGATCAAAATTAAGAACTTGTGGGATTTGTGGAGATATTGGAGTGATGGGAAGAAATAGCTGAGGAAGATAATGATGATCATGTGGATGATGAAGATGGATCAAATTATTAGGGTTTGAAGGAGGAGAAGATGATGAAGGAGAAGAAGTTGTTAAAGGGAAGAAGGATTCCATAGAAGGAGGAATAGTTTGATGAAGCAGAAAATGATGATCAGAAAATGAAGATAAAGAAGAAGTAGTCATTATTTCATGAGAGAGAAGCTTCTTCTTAATGCTTGAGTTCCAAAAATTCTTCACCTCATTGTCTGTTCTTCCAGGTAGGTGCTTGGCTATTTGAGCCCACCTTTTAAAACAAGAGAAAAAAAAATTAATTAATTAAAGTGTATAGAAAGGTTATAATTAACCTTTTTCAGAACAATATATAAAAATAATAATTTTATAATGTTGATTATTTAATCATATGAAAAATAGGCATTCAATATAATCAATATGTACCATACCTGTTACCTAGAATGCTATGGAGTTCTATAATGAGAGCAGCTTCTTGAGAAGAGAAGCTTCCACGTTTCAAATCTGGTCTTAGATAATTTATCCATCTTAATCTGCAACTTTTTCCACACCTCTGCAAACCTTAATTTATTCACATACAGTACACCGAAAAATATCAAAATCCAAAAATTGAATAATTAATTAATTGTTAGAAGAAACTCACACTACGTACAATATATATCAAGAATGCTCTGATTGTTATTATATATATACAACAAACAACAGAAATATCTTGAAAGATCAGATTAATAAGGACTTGGAAATGATAAAGTAAATTAACAAGTCAGTCTCTTAAAGATCACTAAGCTGTCAACTCGATCCCTGAAAGATTGAAATATACAGTTTAATCTTTTAATAGGCTAAATAGTACACTATTTTAATTCTTTTAGAGACCAAATTGTGCATTTCAATCTTTTGAGGACCGGGTTATCAATTTTGTGATTTTATAAAAACCGAATTGTTAGTTTACTTTGTAATAATATATGAGGATAATAATGAGAAGAAAGGAGCTGGAGAAGAAGCAAGAATCGATCTAAAAGATCTATTACAATAATTACAAGAGAAATAATAAATATTCAAAAGAGATAGCATATATAGATATATATACCAGCAAGTTTAGGGACAGAGCTCCAGCAACCATGGCCATAAGTGGTAATGTAGTTGATGAGCTTTTCATCTTCTTCAGGTGACCATAACCCTCTCTTCACCTTCTGCTTGTTGCAGCAAGAGTGATGTCCCATTTTGATTGATATATCTATATCTATATATATATAATCACCTTCTCTTCTTCTTCTTGCTCCTCAATATATATATATATGAGCAGATTAATTAGGGCAAGGAAGGAGTGTCTCTGGCTTTTAGTAATTAAGCCCTAGCTTTCAAGAGCTTAGAATATATATATATGAACTATGAAGTGTAACAGGGATGGTGTATGTGAAACTGAGAGCAGAATTAATTGGAATAGATCACTATAGTGAAAGTGAAGAGAGAAAAAGAGAGAGATATATAATATTGATGAGAGAGAGAGAGAGAGAGAGAGAGAGAGAGAGAGAGAGAGAGAGAGAGAGAGAGAGAGAGAGAGAGAGNAAGAGAGAGAGAGAGAGAGAGAGAGAGAGAGAGAGAGATATGAAATGAAATGAGAGAGTATGAGATATAAGGAAGTGAATTTAATGAGAGGGAGAGAGAGAATGTACCAAATACACATAGTGGGCCACTTATTAGGGTTTCTGGCAAAGGGATAAAAGCTGCAGTGTCACCCCCTGCATCACTTGTACGCCTTTTAATGGACTACTTCATTCAATTCAATTCCTTTTCTTCTATTTTTAATTTTTATCTCTCTCTATATATATATTTAAGTTTTAACTTCACTCCCAACTACTTATTATATAGTTATATAATTCAAACACTACTCTAACAATTCTTTCACTCAATATAGTTGATTTTATCACTAATGATTTTTTATTTTTTTTATTTTTTTGGTATAACTATATTAGATATTATCTATCTTACACATAAAACATATAAAACATGGACACTGAGATGAAAATGTGATACAATACAGATTCAGACATATCAACACGTGAAGTTTTTAAAATTATATGACACTTTACGGTATATATTTTTTAGGGTAAATTGCACTTTGGTACCATGTGGTTTGACCCTATTTCACTTTGATAGCCTGTGGTATTCTCCATTAACACTTTGTTACCCTTTGGAGCTATTTTGTAATTTTAACCATAATAAGTTTTGCAAAAATTACATATTGATCCCAAAAATTTTTCAAAAAATTACAAATAGGTCCCTTGATACATATTACCTAGGGACTAAAATGAAAACTTTAAAAAAATTTGGGGCCAATATGTAATTTTTGCAAAATTTGTTATGGTTAAAATTACAAAATAGCTCCAAAGGGTACCAAAGTGTTAATGGAGAATACCATAGGCTACCAAAGTGAAATAAGGTCAAATCACAGGATACCAAAGTATAATTTATCCTATTTTTTATATATAAACAATTAAAAATTCATAAATTTTGATAAAAACTTTAAAAATTATATTTATATTTATGACATATGTGATATTTGTCATTTTTTCTATTGCTTATCATAGGGGTGAGCGTGGGCTGGGTTGGGGCGGGCTGAAGGAAAATCCTAGCCTAACCCGCACATCAATCTGCGGGTTCGGTTGAATTGAGTTTTGCAGTTTCTAAAATTCAACCCGAACCAACCCAACCCGCAAAACTGTAGGTTAGGTTGGGTTGAACTCGTGGGTTGAATCTTTTTGTTTTTAACAACAAATTAACACATTGTTTTTCAACTTTTCAGGCAAAGTGCATCATATATAATATAAAGTAAACTAACGATTTGGTCCTTGAAAGATTGAAATATACAAGTTAGTCCCTGAAAGATCAAAATGGTATACTTTTTAGTCCCTGGAAGATCAAAACGGTATATTATTTAGTCCATAAAAATGATTAATTAGTATACCATTTTGGCCTTTCAAGGACTTAATTATACATTTCAATCTTTCAGGGATCGATTTGTTAGTTCAGTGATCTTTTAAGGACCAAATTGTTAGTTTACTCTATAATATATTATATATATTAGTAATTAATTATAAAATATAAATAATATATATATTTGCGGGTTCGCGGGTTGGGTTGGGTTCATAAACCTCCAGCCCGCAGACCAACCCGCAGGTGTGCGGGTTGATAATTTTGAACCCAACCCAATTAACCCAGCCCGTGACTGCGGGTTGGGTTGGTTTTTTTTGTGGGATCGCGGGCTCGCGGATCAGGATGCTCACCCTTAGCTTATCATGTCAAAGTTAAAAAAAAAAAATTATATTCTGAAATTTATAATATATGTTACATGAGTGTCATATGGGTATCACACACGGACAAAGTAACACCCCATCAAAATAAAATATTTGTGCTTCATAAAATAAAGGCAAAAAATGCAGAGACACCCCCTGAGTTTTAAGTTGGGTGCACATAACACCCCTGAGTTTTCAATTTGTGCAAATAACACCCTTGAGTTTTTAATTACATGCAAATAACACCCTTATGTTAAATTTAGGCCAAATCAGTGAGGGTATAATAGTAATTTCATAAAAAATCTAGGTCAAAGTCCTATTTTGGTCCCTTAAGTTTGCTCAAAGTTCCATTTTGGTCCCTCAAGTTTTTAAAAAAGTTTCACTGTTAGTCTCTCTCCAATTTCCGTCCAACTTTTCTGTTAAATAAAAGAAAAAATTGGTTTACATTACTCAAAAATTTTTATTTTAATTAAAGTCCTTTCTTTATATAATAGGACCAAAGTGTAAAAACAAATAAATAAACTAGTATTTGAAGCAATTTTGCCCAAAAAAAAGAACCCACCCAAACGACTTTCTCAGGCTCTGTTTGGGGTACACCCAATCATAATCCAATCTCATTCCATCTTAATCTCGTCCTAGGATTGGATGAACAGTACTGGTTGGGTGTTTTTTGGAACCTCCATCTCATCTCATCTCATCCACATCATCATCTCATTCACAACATCATCTCATTTTCTCTTACAATTACTAATCTATCCCTACTTACACACCTATAATTACCTATACTTTAATACAAATATAAAAAAGAGAACTAGACAAAATAGTAATTTTACATACCCTCATTTATTACACTTATAATTTTCTCTCTCTATCTATCATTTCTCATCATTTTTTTATCTTTTCCACTCACACACTTTTTCTCTTTCTCTCTCTTACACACACATACACCTCTCTCTCTCTCTCTCTCTTTCACACACCCCACACACACTCTTATTTATATATATATATATATAGAATTTATATTAATTTAATTAAACAAAAAATTTATAATATTATTATTTTTTTTACGGGCCGGGCCGGGTCATCTCATCTCATCTCATCTCATTATCTCAATCTCATCTCATTATTTCCTACCATTTCTACCCCTATACAAATTACAAAAATCCATCTACTTTTTTCTACCAACCACAATCATTACAACCCCTTTTATATAATTTCACACCCTATTTAACATCATTATCAATAAAATCACCCAAACACCAATACATCATCTCATCTCATCCAATTAAAAAATAATCTCATCCCATCCATTTGGATTGGATTAGAATTCAATGTCAGACCCTCAGTTTCTCCTCCTTCAATTTTGAACCGGAATGTGGTTCCTCTCCCTCTCCCACCTACGCACATTCCGTCGAATTCCCTTGTTTTCCCCTTCGGTATGATCCGGCCAAAGGCGGCCAATTGGTGGATCGGAGATAACGCGCCGCCGCCGGGAGATCTGATATAGGTAGAGAGCTCTTTCTTGGCGTTTAGGAGTTGAGCATGGATCTGCTTAAGGCGGTGTTGGAGGACAGAGATAACGCCGACGCAACCGTACACGGGGTCTCAAAGACGAGCCTTTTTCGTCGTCGCCGGAGGGTGTTGGGATTTTAGGATCGGCGGTTCAAAATTGAAGAAGGAGGAGAAACTGAGAAAGTCGTTTGGGTGGGTTCTTTTTTTGGGCAAAATTGCTTCAAATACTAGTTTATTTATTTGTTTTTACACTTTGGTCCTATTATATAAAGAAAGGACTTTAATTAAAAAAAATTTTGGGTAATGTAAACCAATTTTTTATTTTATTTAACAAAAAAGTTGGATGGAAATTGGAGAGAGACTAACAGGGAAACTTTTTTAAAAACTTGAGGGACCAAAACGAAACTTTGAGCAAATTTGAGGGACCAAAATAGGACTTTGACCTAGATTTTTTATGAAATTACTGTTATACCCTTACTGATTTGGCCTAAATTTAACATAAGGGTGTTATTTGCACGTAATTAAAAACTCAAGGGTGCTATTTGCACAAATTGAAAACTCAGGAGGTGTTATGTGCACCCAAATTAAAACTCAGGGGATGTCTCTGGCCTAAAATAAAAACAGTTCATATATATCCTATCCAAGTCTAAGTAGGAGTCTTATAAATAATAAAACTCTCCAACAATAATATTTTTAACAATATTTAAACTTGAAAATTTATAATGAGTAAAATTAATCCTTATCTATATAGTTAAGAAGGATAATACTCATGATTAATAAAAAAAATAAATTTATATAAAAAAAATATAGCACCTATCACTTTAATAATCAATTAGTCACGATATAATAAATTATTGACTTATTTTAATTTCTTTTTTCCTTTTTTTTTTCACTTGGAGGATTGCACTTTGACTAATTTGGATTCAGATCGTGTTGCATATATATCTTACTATATAAGAGTCTCTCAATGGAATAATTACATTTACAAATTACAAAGGCTCAAACTAAATACTCAAAATTGTATTTAAAGGTCCCACATGCACCACCCTCTTGGAGATACATTCATGAATGTCAAATTAGAATTTTGTTATTCAACGTTCAACTTTTTAAGATTATATATGTATGTCAAACTTATATGTATATGTAGTAAGAGTTGGACATATCCTATGAATTTGGACACTACTTGGAGATGATAATACGACGATGCTTTTATTTACTTCTTCACGCTCTACTCCTTTTGATATTTGTCAATGATGGTAACAATATGTATATAAATAGTTTGAATGAAAAAGCAAATTTCTTGCAGGTATGCATATGTTTTGCGTGTATAAAATTTTAATCACATAAAAATTAAGAATTATATTAAAAAATAAAAAAAATTAATTTGATTATATCTTAAAATAATAAAAATATATAATCATGAAAAATAGTAGTTTCTTTGTTGAATGAATATATACATAATTCTAGGGGTAAATTACACAAAAGGGTCCTGTGGTTTGGACCATTTTTCAGATAGGGTCCCGGTGGTTTAAAAAGTGTCAAATTGGGGGCATGTGGTTTCCTCTTTTAGCAAATAGGGTCCCAAGTGGTTTTTTCCATCCAAATTAACAGAAAGGTGGACTATTTTGTGATTTGAACATTTTTTTCATTAAAACAACAAGGAAAAGGACTAGTTTGCAATTTTAACCAAATTACAATAAGAGTAAAGCAAAATCGTGTGGCGTAGATTGCGACAAATCTGACAATGAAAGCGGAGTCGAAGGTTCCGGCGGAGAGAATAGCGCTGAAGCCATTGCCGCGAACCTGACCACCGCGAAGAGCAGCTACGGATGCGAAAACATCGGGCGCGCCATTGCCGTCGATCTCTTTCTTGCTTTACTCTCCGCCGTCAAAGCTTCTTGAAATCTTGAAGAAGGAAGCGAAGGATGGAGAAGAATGAGCAAGAAAGTGAAGCGGACACCCACACGATTTTGCTTTACTCTTATTGTAATTTGGTTAAAATTGCAAACTAGTCCTTTTCCTTTTTGTTTTAATAAAAAAATGTTCAAATCACAAAATAGTCCACCTTTCTGTTAATTTGGATGGAAAAAACCACCTGGGACCCTATTTGCTAACGGAGAAAACCACATGCCCCCAGTTTGACACTTTTTAAACCACAGAGACCCTATCTGAAAATGGGCCAAACCACAGGACCCTTTTGTGTAATTTACCCTAATTCTAGCTCTTTGAGCTTTGGCTCCCTTTGTATCCCAAAAAACATATACATGATTTAGGAGAGATTATGATTTTTTTTTTTGTAGGAGAGAGATTATGATATTTGGATGTGAAGTAATGGGATGAGAAAAAACTAATTTTTGCTTCCATGATGCACATATTGTTTCTTTTTTATTTTAATTTGTAATATAAAAATAAGTGAATAATATCTTATACTATACTATTATATATATTTTTGAGAGACCGACTTTGCGTGCCCGTTATAACATTTGAAATTATTTAAAGTTGAAAATTGCATAAAAGTTGAATGGAAGATTTGGAATAAACAAAAAAATAGGACTAAAATGATAAGCTTTGTAAAGACATGGGCAAAAATTTTGATTTTGAGATTGAAACTTGAACATGACGTGGAGAGCTTATTTTTCATGAACGTGGGATGCTTTTTCTTTTTTTTGTATATATTATACTTAAAAGTAATTTGGTAAACATGGACGACGTGGGATGAATTTTTTCATGGGTTTTTATTTTTCTTATAAATAGATTTTTATATATTATGCTTAAAATAATTTATTTTAAATGACCGACTACCAGAAGACTCTTCAGACATATAATATACGATAACTAATGGTTCATGATCTCGTGTATACATATCTAAACTAGCTAGCATAAAAATTAAATATGAACCTTTCACGTAATTAAACGACACAAGAAATCCTTTGTCTTCAACAATTAAATTAGCTTGTAATTCTTTTTTTTGTTTTGCCCAATAATTAGCTTGTAATTCACTGCTAGAGTTTATTATTTATTATGATAATTAGCAACCATCACAATTCCTCGATCGAAGGGACTCATGAGGTTTTTATTTCATTTATGTTTTCACGTGTTTAAATTAAAGAAATCTTATTTTAGGGGTTCATATAACATTAATGTTCAGATTTTGAAATATTTTAATTTGTGTCTAATTAATAGTATATAATACGTGAGAGAAACAACATTTTTATGTGTGCCAACATTAATCTAAACGTAAAACTAGTAACCAATAAGAATTTGGTCTAGTGAAAGAAACTAATATATCATAATGTAATGAGTTCATATTTGAATCCTTGATTGTCTATATTGTTGGAGTTGCTACCTGAAAACAAGAGAAACACTAAAACAAGATAAAATTGTTAGTAAAACAAAATGCGTGGTCCTGGGCTGAGGCACGGATATCTCGTTTTCTTTAAGGTAATTTCACGCCTCCCACGGGTTGATTTCGTCATATCACCCGGTGCAGTGGGTACACAGACGCGTTACCTCCAGGATACAACAGCCCAGTACTCGCCTGTTTGATCTATCACCTCTGCACAAAGGAGATAGATAGGACTCTGTCTCTCCCACACCTTTTCTCTATCCAAATATATAAAACTACATATGTTAAGATAACATTTTTTTATAGACCACTTCATCATTTTTTTCCTCTTCTTAAAAATCACACACACGTCTCATTATATGTATATATATATATATATATGAGCTTGGTAAGACGTTCACTCATCATTTACTAAAAATAATGGCCTTAAAAAGCATTCATTGTCTTTAACAATGAATCCCAACGGCATGCTCCAACATTACCTATTTTAATGATTTTTACACATACATACGTTGCACCTATTTGGCTCCCATATTCCACCATTTTTTATTGTCTTAAAACACCATTAAGTACTTTAATTTTATAATAATATCCAACACTATATTTCGTACTAAAAGATGCCTCAAACAGGATTTACTCTAATAAAAAATCCTTATGAAAAATACAAAAAATAAAACTAGTCAATTTCTCGAATTAACAAGAAACAAACTCTTACATTTATAAATAGTAAACTCGTGTTAACTTACCATAAACTTAGATTATAAAATCCGATTGATTTAAGTAAATCGAGATTAATTTGTAAGTTTATTTGCTATAGTTAGAGATTTTATATATGTACTTGTTACGTTCCTTCATCCTTTTCAAATTTATTTAAACTCTCGAATTTAATAATCTTCTACATTAACTAAGAAACTAAAAGAATCGTTTTTTAAAAGGAAAATTAAAAAGAAAAAGAAAAACTTAAGCTTTTCCTACCATAATAAATTTTATTGATGAGCTAGCTCTTAACCACAATGTGAATGAGAGATATTTTTTTTCAATTTGTTTGGGAATTATTGAATCTATCATTAAAGTTGTGAAGATGAATCTAATGTAAAAGTATATTTAAAGATTAAAGGTGTGGAGTTAAGGGAGGACATAGGTGGCCATGGCCTTCAAAAAAATATATATTTGTTTAATTTGTCCATCACATTAATTATTTCATCTATCTTTACTACAAAAAGTATCTCTGCTCTTTCAGCAACGTGGCCCTTCGTAACATCATGCACAACTGTATTTCACTAAGCTATATATATAGTAATGAATTAAGTATAAAATAAGTGGAAAATGTAAAAGAAAAAATAGAAAAAAAAATTTCTCCCCCAAGCTTTGAATTATTTCCAAATATATATAATTTTTAAAATATCCAAAGAGGTCGTTCAACTTTCTTACTCTAAAGGGTACGTAAAAAAGTTATTCTTTTTATTTTTCTATTAATAATAATAGTGCTAATGCTACCATATCTATGGATAAAGACATTCAACCCTACACGGCTACACATGCTACTAGCTAGCTAGCATTGGAGAGTCTAATGTGAGGAATGACTAATAATGGTGTTACGAGAAAAATAGATAAATTAACTACTAATTAATTACTAGTTTGAAAAGTTTCATATATAGACCTAATTTTTCATTAAAAGTTTATGGATTGTTTTTAAGTAATTATGTAAAGCTCAATGAATCTTTCACCAAAATACTATCAACGAGCTTTTATTATATATATATACTTCCCAAAATGTAGGCAGCAGCAGCAACTCTAGAGTCTAGATAGTTTTATGGATAATTGGATATATATAATCGATTAATTAATCTTATACATGTCCACTATTATCTATCAAGTTTCTATCTATTTCTGTTAATTAAGTTTAAGTGGGACTTCCAAACAATCATCTATAAAATGATATCTCTAATATAATATGACCTTATATATACAGTACTTGATAAACCATGACTTTCATGATTATTTTACTAATTGACACTTGACTAGACCCCTTCAAAGATCACTACATATCCTTGATAATAATCCACTAATCACTTTAGTAACCTCTTCAAAATCTATCATTCTTTGGACTCTTCTATATCATAGGTTCACAAGTAATCTCTAACTATTATTTTTAGGTGGTCCTTTATGTATGGGGTGGATTTCAAATTAGTCCTTTATGTTTCATTAATTTCAGATTGGTTCTAAATGTTCCCATAATTTTCAAAGGCTAAAGTAAAAATTTGGTTCCATATCTTTTGCTCAGTTCCCAATTTGGTCTTATATCTTTTTTTGTTGCACTTTTAGTCTCATATCTTGGGTCAGGTCCCAATTTGGTCCTATATATTTTTTTGTTGCAGATTTGGTCCCTTATCTTTGGGTTAATTGAAAAATTAATTGGTCTTATATCTTTCAGTCAGGTTTAGAGGTGGTCTCATATCTTTACAAAAGAATCAACTAATGGCTGATCATTTTGCAAAGATACGAGACTGATTCTGTAACATGAGTAAAAGATATGGGACCAACAATGATATGAGACCAAAATTAGGACCTTTTGCAAAGATATATGGCCTAAATTGCAACAAAAAAAGATATAGGACCAATTTGGGAACTAAGCAAAAGATATGAGACCAAATTTGTACTTTGGCCTTTTTCAATTTAGTCTCAAGCCTACTTTTGAAAAACAATTTGACTTCATTTGCTAACAATCTCAACTAAACAAATTAAGAACTAATCAAGACTCAATTTGAGTTCGTTTGTTGACGGCCTCAAAGTACTCGTCAAAAGAAACTCGTAATTCTGAATTTATCACATTTAAATTTGAAACAAAAAGATATGACCACATTCAATATTTTGGGGACTAATTTGAGAAATTATGGAAACATGGAGAATACAATCAATCTAAAACAAATGAAACATAAGGGACCAATTTAAAATCCACTACATACATAAGGTACTAATTTGAGGTTTTGGCCTTATGTTATCATAAAATTTTTTATACTCATAATAAATTTGAGATTTATCGGTTCTTATTTTCCTTTTGATACAGTATGAAGTGGCAGTACACGTATGTATAAGCATTTTTTTTTTAAAAAAAGAACGAATTTGAGTTTTACATGTGTTGAAATTCGTTATATATATTCTACAATTTTGTGTGTGTGTGTGTTTGCTTTATGCATGTTTTCCAGACTGCACAAGGTTAATTAGGGCTGCTATGGCAACGCATACCATTACCAACCCACATATCATATTTATATCATATATGCCTTAGAAAATCGCCAATAATTATTACAATTAAAGGAAGATCGACAGAAGTGATCGATTTATTATTAATTTGTTGAAATATCTAATTATGCACGTGTCAACGCGTTAAACAACGTGTTTTTTTAGTAGGGTAAATTAAATAAAAAGTTTCTAAACTATGAGAGAGAATTTTGGACACATATATAGATTGTTAATTTATACTTTCTATCTAGTTAGTAGTCCCTTAATTAAATAAACTAATGCGAATATGGCTTCGATTTATCTCGAAGCATATTATAACCCTCAAATATTATAATCAAGCAAAATTAGAATCATTAATCTAGAACTATAGACAGTACGTTATAAGATATATATAGTACATTAATTAGTTGTGATTATGTCTAGTTAATGAGATAGAAAAAGGACAAGATTTTAACTATATTATATTGTATTAGTGTAAAAATAATTCGAGCAAAATGAAGAATATAATGACGCTTCAAATTTAAAGTTCTTTTTCTTTTGACATAATTGTTGCGTACGAATTTAAACCCACATAAAACATGCCTCACTACTTAGATGAATAAATGCTTTGTGTAATGATGTTTAATTATTCTTATTCTTTACGAGCCTAACAAGGCATCATAGACAAGGGACATGATAATGTACTATTTGTTCCAAATTCATGATATATACACATTTTAGATTTAATTATATATCTTTGAGAAGAAGAAGAAGAAGAAGAAAAAAAAAAACAATTTAGGCATGTAGTTAATTTCACTCAAATGAAAATGAAAATGCAATCAATCAATGGAATTATTTAATTAAGAAAATTAAATATAAATATTATTTCTTTTAAAATTTAATTTTTTTTGTATAATTTAGAATTAATTTTTTTTAAAAAAATGGCATGACAAACATGGGTTCAATATATATATATATATATATATATATATATATATTATTAATAATGAGTTCCATTTTAGTCAATTGTGTTGATGGCTTTGCATATGCTTAGTTAAGAAGAGTGATAGATTGTATAGTCAAATTTCATGATAACGAGAAATAACTTGTTTTATACACAAAAAGACGGCTATTCAATGAGTTTAGACTTTAGAGTGACAATGATCCATATATATATGGCATCATTATTATTATGACGATGTCGATCTTTTAAATTACAAAGGCTGAAAGGCAATTATATGCATGCATCTTCCTAGCCAATTAATTAATTAATTAATTTTCGTATCCAAATATTAACTTTTCGTATTCATTGTGCAATTTCCTTGTGGCATGCATACATGCACAAAAATATGTATGTAAAATAAATAAGGGACTAAATCGTTAACATAGTAAAAAAGAAGGGATCAAATAATAATTTTCCTCCTATTATTAATTTTGTACTATAGTTTTAAATGTGGACGACCAGAGGCTTTGCGTTTCCGTTAGGGCACGTAAATATGTGTGTAAAATATAAAATTATTTAAAAATAATTTGTTAAGAGAGAATATCACATGGTACCAAAGTGTCACTTTTTAAATCACCGGGTACTAAAGTGAAATATGACCAAACTATAGGGTACCAAAGTGTAATTTACCCTTTTTTATGGAGCTTAAAATATTAATGAAAATCAAAAGTAACTTGTATGGGGTGGAACTTGAGAGAACGGGCTAGAGAAAAGTGGGTGATTTTTTTTCTTTTTTGAATTTTTTAATTCAAGAATTTTGATCAACCATAAAAGGGTGGAGCCATATAATATAACTAGAGGCTTTGCGTGCCCGTAAAATAAATGAGGGACTAAATCGTTAACTCAGTAAAAAAGAAGGGATCAAATAATAATTTTCCTCTTATTATTAATTTTGTACTATAGTTTTAAAATGTGAACGACCAGAAATGGGTGGAGCCATATAATATAAGATATATATATATATATATTAACTTACATTTAGCATTTTCCCCTTCTAAACAAGGAAATTAATCACCCATATAATATTATATACTTGTTACTAGTGGTTTTGGATGTCTTTTAGTGAATATTATTTAAAAAATTTAAATTTTATAAAAATATAGATTATTAAAAAAAAACGTTTCTTCATAATATTTTAAAATAAAAGATAAAATAATAAGAAGTTAGCTAACTTTTCTGATAATTCTCATTCTATATATTTAAGAATATTTAAATCTTAAAAAAAAGTTACTTAACTTTTTTAATCAACTTCTATATTAATTTCTACTTTATTTAATATTTTGTGTCAAATATTATTCTTTTTTTAATTGTGAAATATTTTCATCCAAACTAAGAAATCTGATCTGGATTCTTGAGAAATATACAATCGTATATATGGTAGTCTGATATATCTGATTCTAACTTTAATTTTGCTTAATTGAATCTCATAACAACTTATTTATTTAGTTTAATTTTAAAACTATATATAGCAAATTCTCACCGAACAATATTATAAACACATTATTTCGTATGTTTTTTTTTGGCCAATAACAAACTTTCATTCAAAAGAGCAAAACACAACACACATCAGCACACTCCATCTCTAAAGGAGGAAGCATCCATGTCGAAAATGGAAACTAAAGAGAATGGGGGTTACCAACTCACCTAGTAGGATCTATTCTCGATTCACCATGTTTAGCAAGCCAATCGGCTGCTAAATTCGCAGACCTGGAAATCCAAGAAACTAAAAAAACCAGGAACAGAAGCAGACAAAAACAAAATATCATCAAAGATAGGTTCACATCTCCAATCCTAACATTTGGAGATACCTTTAACAGTATTAACAACAACTAAATTATAACATTCAAAGGAACAGGAAGATAACTCAAGGGATTTAACATTTTGCAATCCGTGTTTGAGAGCCAACGCCTCAGCCATGAAAGGAGACGAGGCTTTATCCTTCCTTGAGAACCCATCCAGCATCACTTCCCTTTCATCTCTAATAATAATACCCATTCTTGCATTACCTACCGATCGGAAAGCGCCATCAACATTAATTTTCAAATTCCCATAAGAAGGGGCTTTCCACAAGCCATCAAGAAGGGGAGTCTCGTTCTCAATTTGCTGTGATTGAGAAGACCAACCATTGGCATCCCAGAAACAGTTCAGCTCATTCAAAGCAAAACACATAACATTGACAGGCATAAAGGATTTACTTTCAAAGACCCAAGAGCATCTATTCTTCCATATATACCAATATAACATGCCTACCAAAGCTTTAGAAAAATCAGGGCACTCTGGGTTAGACAACAGGTCACAACACCATGCATCAAATCTGTGAATCGAGAACTCATCAAACTTAAGGGAGAGAGGGCTACAAAACCACAATGCTTTAGCACTCTCACATAGAAGAAGCAGGTGCTCAACAATTTCAAGGCAAGAGAAGCATATAAGGCAAACCTGAGATTGAGAACATTTCCTCTTCCACAGTTGATCTTTCGTATGTTTCTTGAGGGATGATAAATCTATAGGGTATTATTAGTATATAAAAACAGTATATTAATGGTTCATTATCTTTAAAAGATATTATGCAACTCTTCATTAAATTAGGAAGCGGATCTCTTCATGTCTACGTGTGACTCAATTATTTTAATTGTAGGTAAATACTACATATACCTATAGTTTTATATACTGTCACTAAAACTATCTGTAGGTATATGTCAATTTTCTTGTAGTATGGTTCATTATCTTTAAAAGATATTATGCAACTCTTCATTAAATTAGGAAGCGGATCTCTTCATGTCTACGTGTGCATGGAGGATGAGATGATTGTCAATTTTAATTGTTATTATACCCATGGGTAATGACTTATATGAAGTATTAAAGCTGATATGGATATGAGTCACGACATAGACATAAACATAAACATAGACTTATCGACACATCAAATTTTTAAAATAACATAACTTGGCACCTAATATATTTAAATATATAAACAATTAAAAACCTTTAAATTTTGATAAAACATAAAAAATTATAATATTTATTTACAATATTTGTTATATGTATCATTATTTTTTATAGTTTGTCATGTTAAAGTAAAAAAAAATAAAATAAAATTTATATTTTGAGATTTATAAATATGTGTTGTACAGGTGTTGAACATAGACACGTGTCTGACACAATGACACGTCCTCAAAATGGAATGTTTATATAATTACTAATACTTGTGTGCATGAGATTCACATTTATCTTTATATAATTATATTTTATTTTTTCATATCTTAATTTATATACACATATACGGTTTACAACAAAATCATAAACCATATTTTTTAAATAAAATAAATCTGAGTTTTCCGTAAACTGATTGCACTGGAAAGAGAGGCTATGGGGACAACAAGAAGAATCTAATTGCCGGCCACTTTGTGTACTCATAGCACTGTATTTCAAAGTTGAATTTCATAAAATGGGCCAAAAAGCAACTTATAATTAATTGGTCCATGCAAAAGTAATTAATTAATGTGATTTCTTTTAATTACATCATCCTGTTCTAAGATTCCATCTAAAGCTGTACTAATTGAATAGGGTTATCAAATCAGTTTGGTTAATTGGGAATTGGGATGATCTCTGAATTCTCAAAGGGAACATTTAGATGATTGATGATACCATAAACCATCTCAATTTCAACAAAGATTACAAGTGGATTTCATCCCTTTATTAATTAGATTAGATTAGATTAGATTAGATTGAGAAAAAGTTATGTGTATTTTTTTTAGTAAATTACATTTTGGTACCCTGTAGTTTGATCATATTTCACTTTGATACCCTATGGTTTAAAAAGTGACACTTTGGTACCGTGTGGTATTCTCTGTTAACAATTTGGTACCCTGAGCTTTAATTTCGTTAAAAAATTAACGAAAATTAAAATTTTTGGAGCTATTTTGTAATTTTAACTATAACAACTTTTAAAAAATTACATATTAACCCCCAATATTTTTAAAAATTACGAGCAAGTTTCTGGATACATATTATCTAGGGACTAAAATGAAAGCTTTAAAAAGTTTTTAGGTCAAAACATAATTTTTAAAAAATATAGGACAGAAGATAGAATTACAAAACAGTCTCAAAAATTTTTTATGATTTTCATTTTAGTACCTAGATAATATGTATCTAGGGACCTGTTTTTAATTTTTTGAAAACATTGGGAGGTTAATGCGTATTTTTTGCAAAATTTGTTATGGTTAAAATGACAAAATAGTTCCAAAAATTCTAATTTTCGTTAATTTTCTAACATGATTAAAACTCAGGGTACCAAAGTGTTAACTGGTCTGTTAGTCTTTTGGAATAATTTAGTTCTTAATTTTTTTATAAAAAATTTTCAAAATAAAAACATGTACTAAAATAATATTTTTTGTAAGAATCAAATAATATTTTTTGGTCGATGACCAAATATAATTCCTCTCAAGATATAAATATTCATAAATAAGTTTTATCTCCACTGATAAAATCTTATATATATATATACATATATATATATATGACCTCATTTAAATCCAGGACATCAAGGTGAGAAATTAAACAAACTTTTAGATTCATTGAAGTTATAGATTTTGGATTTTGTATATAAAACTAATGGTCTCCTATTAATATATTATGAATTCTTACATAACAATATAGTAGTAATTTACCTAACGATCACCTATTATAATGACAAATTAGTACGGAAGACGAATGTGATTAATTGATTTTACAAAACCTGTTAATGATTTAGTAATGCATTAATTAATACTAACAGACTAGTACTTTTTTTCTAAAGAGAAATTTTATAAAAAAAAAACTCTATAGTTTGAGCTAATTGATTTGCGGTTATTAGAATTGTCTTTTAATTTTAAGATTTGTGCAATAATAATTATTGTACAAATCTCAATATGAAAAAAAAAAAATCTAATGCCTACAAATCAGCTTAAGCTCTCTAACTTTTTAAACATAATTTGTCTTTTCCTTGCTAATTTGTCTGTGTTTTGTCGCTAAAGTAAAACTATAAGTAATAAATAGTCGTTAAATAGTAACTATATGGCTAATAATTATGAACTAGTTTTAGTGTCACTTTTGGGTAAAATAAAAAGCTTATATGCATTAAGCATATATTGACCACCTTGTGTTCCTAGACTTGTTTCGCTACTACTATTATTAGTGATTATGTATCATCTTTCTGTGGTCATTAACTGTCATTATTAGCAGGTTTCATTATTCTGCATGCATGTATTTGTACACTTTTTTAAAAAGAAAAAAAAAAGTGATCATTATTCTGAATTTTCCAATGACAAGTTGATCCAATTTAATTTTAATTTCCATAAAAAAGCTAGCTTGCTGATTTTGAAAAATAATAATAAAATGATTCTTTTGTGAATTCTTTTCAACATTAAACTAAAGCAATCAATTTTCCTTGTCTTTAATTAGAGCTTAAGTACGGCCTTTTAGTGGGACCCAAATCAATGATAATAATAATAAAGTTATAAAGTTAAAGAAAAAGAAAGTATTTATTTGGTGTCAAAAAATGTGAGAATTTATTAGCTTGGCATTTGGATTTTATGAAAAGTAAAATATAAGACAATATTTGAATGATTGGAATTTGATTTTTTATGTTTCAAATTCATTGTTTAAATAATCATAGAATTTATACAGTTTTATTTTTTAGCATTATATATACAATATAATATTAATGTGTTTGTGTATATTTGTAAGTATTAGAATCAATATTTATATTTAAAAAAGATGTGTAAAATAAATGATATGCATGGTATGTTTCAAATTTTACCTACTTATTAACTAGATTAGGAGCTCATTTGGAAAAGCTTGTAAAAAAAAATTTTATTTATCAATTTTTTTAAAAGATATTTTGAGTGAAACACGAGTATTTTTAATTAAGAAAATAAACTAAAAAAATAGCTTTTGCAAATACTTTAAATGGAAGCTACAAAATTTAATTTATTAAAAAAACTATATTTTAACTTTTGTAACTTCTTTTTTTTCTTAAAAATTTACCTAAACAAAATTTTATGTTTATAAAATTTTTTTTTTAATTAAAAAATCTCTTTTTAAATCACAAAAAGTCTATCCTAACGAGCTTTAGATGTTAAGTACTTCTCACGAAATCACTTTGATTAAATTATCATCAAAATTTTAAAATACGTTTCTCATAATTCAAATGAAAAAATAAAAAACATTATGACAATTTAATTTCTAATAACATAATTTCTTTCTTAATTAATTAGTTTATCCAAAGTCCAAACGCAACATTAGTGTAATTTGGAGAGCTAGTGTTTCTTAATAAAATAACAAGTTAATTAATTATAAATTTTAGGGTAAATTACATAAAAGTTCTCTGTAGTTTGGAGTATTTCAAGATCAAGTCCCTGTGATTTGAAAAGTTGCAATTTATGGATTGAGGTATGCTCCATTAGTAGAAAAAGGCATTCTGTCCAAAATTTAACAAAAATTTTGACTAAAATATCATTTTAAGACCCTAACTATTAATTTTGTATGCATTTGACTTTTTGTTTCTATGAGGGAGGGACTTTGATGCAAAAACGAAAAATTTTTGGGGACTTTGACTTTGGCTATTGAAAAATTCGCTGATTTGACAGAATTTGAGGGATTCCTTTGCAATTATATTCAACCCTGCATTTCTCAATAGTCAGAGTCAAAGTCCTCAAAAAGTTTTTGTTTTTGCATCAAAATCTCTTCCTCATAGAAACAATGAGTCAAATGTACATAAAAAATTAATAGTTAGGGTCTTAAAATAATATATAAGCCCAAATTTCTGTTAAATTTTGGACGGAGGGCTTTTTTCTGCTAACGGAGCAAACTTCAATCCCTAAATTGTAACTTTTTGAATCACAATGACCCGATTTCAAAATACCTCAAACCACATGGACCTTTTCTATAATTTACCTTAAATTTTATATTAGTAAGATTCTAAAATTCCATTCGATTTTACACGTCTTATATATATTAATTAATTCAACAAAAAGTATATATAATATATTAAAAAAGTATGAGACAATGAATTAAGTTGTGTCCCAATGTAAAATGTAAAATGTAACATAGTGTTGCTTGTGAAAGAAAAAGGCAAGAGGAATATGGAATGCTTATTATACAAGAAAGAGGAATTTAAGCTAAGTAGTCCAAACAAGATTCCTATAGCTTATTAATTGATGCACATGCAACATTTAATTGCAATGACTTCTTTTACTTTTTTCGTTGAGCCATCAAACGACTCTTCTTGTCACCTTCTTTTGTTTTTTCCCTTCTTACAGTATTATTCAAACCAAATTAATCGAGTACATATAAATATTTATTTATGTGTATACATATAACAATAATAATACTAGAATAATGTTAATTAATTAAGAGTACGTGCTACATACATAATTCTTTCTTTGTCCTTTCCTCTTTCAAGATTGGTTTTGGTATATGTCATTTTCAGTCAAATTGCGAGCTCTCTCCCCTCCAAATTTAATTTATATAGTTCTTTGTTCTTGAGTTTGAGAGCCTTGGAAATTAATTAATTAATCAATAAATAGTTCTCTATTAGTAGAAAAGAAATCAACATTGCATTGTCCCTTGAGATACAACGGAAACCCAAAACATGCAACAATGAAATGATAGTAGCTTATTCTCCCTACGTACCTAATTAAACTCATCTTTACACACACTCGGACGCTCGTATTATTAAGTTATATATTGTAGTAAAGTGTTGCATTTATTGTAGGAGCTTTGCATGACCTAAAGGAGAAAAAGGTGATATAAATATAGGTCAAAGGACCATTTTGGTCTTACATGTATGGCTTTGGAAATGGATCTTCTAGAGTTCTTTTTTCTATGTTTCTTGTGGAGTATGGGAGAAAAAGGAAGAGAAAAGAAGAGAGAGAAAGAGAATATATGATTTTACATATTTTTATTTCATGAATTTCATATTTTATGATCTCTCTCTTCTTCTTCCTTTCTCTCCCTAACTCCACAAAAAATGTAGAGAAAGAAACTCTAGAGGATCCAATCCCGTATGTCTTTATGGTCATTTATGTTTCAAAATGTTCAAATTGGTCACAAATATTAACAAAATATTTTATTTTGGTCACATTTGAATTTGAAACAAGATATATATGATTAATTTTGCTTGTATGACCATAAAACGAGAGGTCTACTTTCAAGGTTAATTTGACCTCGTTTGTTAAAAGCCCTAACTGGATAGAAAAAGTATTCTTTGAGAATAATACGTAGTTCTAAACTCATCATATTCGAACTTGAAATGAGATAAATATGGCTAGATTCAATAGTTTGGAACTAAAATGAAATATTTTGTCAAGATTTATGACCAATTTGAACATTTCAAAATATAAAGGACCAAAATAAACATACATTTAGGACTAAAATGAACCTTTAACCTATATATATATATATGGCATATAATGAACATGAAATTATGTTTCTTCTCCGAATTCAAAGAAAAATATATTTTTCACACTCATCTCTATTTTCAAATCTTATAAGTAGTCATCAGATCCACATAACAAATCTAGATGTAGAGAAATGACTTGAAAGATGAACAAAATGGTGGATGTAATTGAAGGTTCATTAGTCACGAGTGATTAAGGGAAACAGATCCAAATAATTGAATTAATTTAGTGAAGATCATTATTCAAGTGTATATAAGTATATTATAGGTTATTCTAATACATAAAAATATGCAATTGGTTGGGTTATACACAAAATAAGATCTTCTAAAAGTTAATTAGGTGAAATTTCGTTAGGTTTGGAGTGATAATAAAATAAGAATGTAGATCTCATTTATTAAGTTTTCTCTTTTGTTAATTTTCAATTTTTCTTTGAATGATCTTGCAGCTAGCATAATAGGAAGATGGTAAAAAAAAAAATGTGACAAAATTATAAACTTAACCCAAAACATATGAATTCAATGCCAAGTCCCAGTGCCAGCACATACCTAATTGCATTGTAGACATAATAGAAAGGATGTGAGGAACAGAGTTTGTAATATTATCTATATGATTAATTTTGATGAGATAACTAAAATCAATTATATATATATAATTAATTTAATATATGAATATGTTAAATTAATTATGTTTATAAGTTTGATTTATGATCAACAAAACATGACTATTACTTTTAAAAGATGTCTATTAGTGATAGACATATCTTTCTATAAGAAAAAAAAATAAATTTATCAAGATATCTTNTTTTGTTTTTTTTTTTTTTTGCTAAATCGTGTTTTTTGGAGTTCAAAAACTTTTTCTTATTTTTTTTAAAGTTTAAGGGATTTTTTTTTCACAATAATTAAAGTTTACAAGAATTTTGTGCATTTTAACTTTCAATTTTTTTTTTTTGCCACTGAAAAAGTTTAATTTAATTCATTTAAATTTTTTTTATAATGCTAATCCATGGGAGTTGGTGGAATATAGAGAAGAAGAAATTAAATAGGGTATGTGTCCCATAAGAGTAGGGTAGGACCCCTAAAGTAGGGGGGGGACCACGTACCTTTGTTTTACTTCCATTCATGGCAACACCCCCACGAGAGGAATACTTACTCCAAATTGAAGGGAATTAATGAATCCCCACTTTATTTTTATTTATTTATTATTTACATTACTTTGTTTTGTTTCATTGTTCACTGAGAATTGAGATTTCAGAATGAGAACCCCATGAATTAATTGATTGACACTTTTGTTGCCTTTGTGAGCGAATTATCCCACGTGCCTTACACTGTGACGCCACACACGCCTCTCTAATTACCAACAACAACAAATTCTTGGCCAAAGTCCTACTTTGGTTCTTCATGTTTGCTCAAAATTTCATTTTGGTCCCTCAAGTTTCTAAAAAGTTCCATCAATAGTCCCTGATTCTTTTTCCATCCACTTTTTTCGTTAAAAAAGGAAAAAAACTAACTTTTGTCTCCCAATAATTTTTCTCTTTTGCATTAAGGTCCTTCCATTTTGTAAAAGAGCAAAATTGTTGAGAGATGAACGTTAGTTTTTTTTAATAGAAAAGTGGGTGGAAAAGAATCGAGTGACTAACGGTGGAACTTTTTAGAAACTTGAGGAACCAAAATGAAACTTTAAGCAAACATGAAGGACCAAAATAAAATTTTGAACAAATATGAGGGACCAAAATAGGACTTTGGCCCAAGTTCTTTTAGAGAACTAACAAGTAACAAGTAAATATTATTCATTTAAAATTTAGAGCTTCACGTGTTAGGTCTACTTATATATATATATATATATGTTTTTTTAAATAATAGCAATGTAAATTATCAAATTATTTTAAATACTAAGAAAAGTAATTATCAATTAGTTTTGTTCACATATTATATATATTTTTTGTCGAAGTATAAATTTGGTCTCATATCTTTTGTTCAACTTTCAATTTGGTCCTGTAAGTTGTTTTTGTTGTACTTTTGATATTATATCCTTGCAAAAGGTTTCAATTTGGTCCCATATCATTTTTGGTCAGGTTGAAGAATTGGTCTCATATCTTTTCAAAAGGTCCTACCGTTAGTACCACTTGATCCAAAGATATAAAACTAATTTTGTACCTTACTAAAAAATATGATACCAATTCTGCAGTTAACCCAATATATGAGACCAAATTGGATCCTAACCTAAAGATATGAGACCAAAAGTTCAATAGAAAAATATACGAGACCAAATTAGAAATTAAGCAAAAGATATAAGATCAAATTTACATTTTGGTCTATATTTGTTTAGTATATTATTTGATATTTGAAAGATGATAAATTTTTAATTCAATTATTAGAAACTAAAATTATCATTTTAGATGATTATATAAAAGATAAACCGATGATAAATATTTGAAGATGATCCGTTAATTAGAAAGAACTTTTTTCACTTATTCAAGTGATGGAGAGAGTTGTTAATGTGACTGTTAATCAGATGAATTAATTTATGCGAGTTAAATTTGTTAGTGATTCAAAAATTCATTAATTTGGTTCATTAACTAAAGTGAGATTGTTTAGCTCTCGCATAACCCACTTTCTTTTTTATTTTTTATTTTTATTTTTTTGAATCAAACTGCTTTGAATTTGTTGTTGATCCCATCAACAAAAGATGAACTATATGATTAATTATTTTTTTGTTGAAAATAGTAATTAAAATTTGATGATCAATTTGATATAATTCTAAATTTTATTGATATATGATACTTGTTAAATATTGAAATGATAGATATCATTCATATCTACTGGAGGTAAATCTGAGTTAAAATTTTTAATAAAAGAATCAAATTAATTGTAATAACTTAAACAATTTTAAGAATTAAATTTTATATTTTGTCTTTTTAAATACTAAATTAAAAAAATTAACTTATCATTTTTTGGGACTAGAATCTTTGAGTTTATGTATAAAGCCCCCTCAACAATATCGACTCCAAAGATTGAACCTTGATCCTCTCACTGCACTTAACCATTGTTGGTTAATTAATTTAGGTCAAAGTGTATTTTTGGTCTCATAACTTTGCTCGGATCTCAATTTAGTCCCATAACTTTTATGCTCATATCTCCATTTGGTCCCATAACTTGTTTTGTTACACTTTTGGTCTCATATTTTTTGCTCAAGTTACAAATTTGGCCCCATATGTTTTCGTCAAGTTGCAGAATTAGTCATATATTTTTGCAAAAAGTTCCACCGTCATTCTCACTTGACCCAAAGATATATATGAGACTAATTTTGCACCTTACTCAAAGATACGTGACCAATTATGCAATATGACCAAAAAGATATATATGAGACCAATTATGCAACCTGGCCCAAAGACATAGGACCAAAAGTGTAACAAAAAAAATTATAGGACCAAATTAAGATCTTAGTAAAAATGATGAGACTAAAAATACATTTTGGCAGTTAATTTATTTTTACAGACAGAATCTATTTATTAATGTGAGAACGTAGGGCATTCAGAAGAGAGAAGTCAAACTTAACGGATTGTAGAAACTGTCCAAAGCCTTATCAGAATTTGTCCAGCCTTCTGAAACTGACCTATCAACCATTTCATCGTTTAGTCTATTTGGATACTCAAAATATCTTTATTTCTTTGATATCTATTTAATTTCTTATTTTAGTTCATATTTCATAAATAAGTGATGCACAAATAGTTAAAAAGTTTATTATATATTGATGATGAGGCCGATCCATTATTATTATATATACAGTGGTCCTTCCATGAAAATGACGTCTTTAATTTGGTCCATTTTATCAGATGCTGCAATATGATTACATATTATCATTTTTTTCATAAAATGTGGACCACAATATTATGATTTATTGTTGATTATTCTTTGTTTCTTAATTATTACATGAATTAACAAAAAGAAAAGAAAAGAAAATAGCATAAGAAAAATAAATGTCTTGTAAAGGTTTGTTATGTCTACCTTGAATTAGATGTTTTCTGCAGCCTCTTATTATGACAAAAAATTTATAGTATTTATGTGCTAAAAATTGAAAAAGAAAATGAGTAAATTAATTATATGTGTTGGATTGACTTGAAGATATCAATGATTAAGATCATCACTAAGGGGAAAATAATTCAAAGCATGCAAGAGTTAGAATCTTCATTATTCATGTAGACTCTAGAGCTATATAATAAGATGATTTGACAGTACATACATTGATTAACTTTTATAATTCAAAGCATGTAAGTGATGATTAATTTTAAGTAAATATCAGGACTAAAATGAATTTAGAGATTGCTTTATAAGCACTTCAAACGCTTTATTGAATTAAATTGACAAATCCACTTTATAACTACGGAGGAAAAAACAAATTAAGCCAGTTAAATTTTATTAGCATCTTTTTTTAAAAGTGAACAGTTGAAAACTTAAAAAGTAAAATAGAACCATTTAAATGAAGTGTAATAGATAGTAGAAAAAATAAATAAATTTTGAATTCTAATGTCTCTTGTCATCTAGTGTTTCATTTTGAGATTTTTTTTTCATATTACAAATAAGTCATTATTTTCTTAAAATGGGAGAGCAATACTAGAAACTAGAGCTTCCACAATCCAAATCTTCTATAATTAGTCGTCTCTCTAATGTTTTTAAAATTGGTCATGCCCGGAATCTACTGAATAGCATATACAATTTGCTAAAGTATATAAATTATTTTATCTAAACGGTCCATTTGAATGATCAAATATAAGATCATTTTCATTCTGTGACGTTTACCTTTAAGTGGAGGATCCGCGACGGAGGGATATCCTTGATTTATAAAAAATATATATAAGATCATTTTATTAGACGATTCACATAAGATAATTTATATAATTCACAAATTTCATACTATAGCGGATAAGTTTCCCGTTTCAACCGTGAAGATAAAATCAAGGCTAAAAATTTACCAATTGTAAAAAAATTTCCAACCATTAGATTGACATACATTTTTTTTTTCTTTCAAGATTTGTGTAATAATTTTTTTTCTAAAAAAATTGACCCAAATCTGTATGATCGGATGTCAGAAGCCCAAACAAGCCCATTCTAAGGGCCCAAAGAAGGAAGACCAACCCATTCTGCATTTGTTGGGCCTTCCCACAAATCCAATTTAGCAACTCATTTGCTCAAATGAGTGAGGATGTTATTTGATTATTTCTGATTTGCTTGTTATTCAGCATTTTCATTCTAGTACTTTGTCAAGTATTATGATTCATAATTACTCGTGGTTTAATTTTCTGTTGTTCTTAGCTTTGGTTCTTGTAAAGTTTATCATTAACATTAATTTCTTGGTTAGTTATAGGATTAGTTATGTACATATTTTTCCGTGTAGATTTTATTCACTCAGCTTTCTATTATACTTGTACAACTGATAGGTGTTTTTAGTTTTGGCTCTAGCCAATAGTAGCTATATCATGTGTTATTCTTTTTGCTTTGTCACAAATTATTCACTATCTTTCACTGTCTGCTACCTTTGTTCAGTTATGTCATAACACAATTGAGAGTTGGAAATTTCAATAGAATTTTCTTTTCGAAAATCAAAATGACATCCTAACTCGAAAGATAAGAGGAGAATTATATTTAGGAGTTCGAGCAATCTTCAATTTGGTTTTTAATCAAAATTTCATGTTATCTTCAACTTATATATTATACTTGAGTTCATAAGTAATTCTTAGATGGTAGTTAAGGTCTAAAACAATTTTTATAAATAGGGCAACATGAAGGTGTTCTTAGATGTATATTCATCAAGTAAATGAAAGAAAACACCAAAATGAAAGCAATGTGCTATTTCTCCAAACAAAACCAGTTGTGTTATATCTACACTACATTATCAATAATCAACTTGTTCACACACACACAAACACATTCAAGGATCTCATTAGAACAATCAACAAGCTGTTGTAGTACTCTTTGAAAAACATACACATCACCAAATCAACTATGACAAACATTGTTTTCTTTTCATATCCTGTCACGCTTGACATTCTTGGATCTCTGATAATTCACTCTTTGAGGAGTCCCATAAACATCTCTCCAAAAATTAACCGAAGGCTCGGATCCAGAAGTACTTCTAGCATCTCCATTCACAGAATTAGAACACCTGCAAGTCTTTTTCTTGGCCAAGCTTGGCTTACTATTATTATCAGGAGATGTGCATGAAGCTGATAAAGGGCTATCATCATACATGCATTCAGAGCTTATAGCAGATGTTGATGACAATGATAATGATGATGATGATGGTGATAAGAATGATGATGGGGTTGATTGGCTTCTTTTTGTGAGAGGTTTTGGAGAGATTCTTGTTGTCATTGCATTCCTTCTTGCTTTAGGGAGAAGAACATGGTTTTCAGATTTCCTAGACAATGGAGTCATGTCCGGCGAATCGAGATGTCTGTCTTCCTTCAACCTGTTCTCCCATGGCTTCGCCGCCATCCACCTCTCTAACAAGCTCCTACTGTCTAGGCTGCTATGCTTGAATGGAGACATTGGCTTTGAGAATTTAGAGTTTGGACTAGCACTCACTCTTGATTGCTGAAAAGCACAACATATATATACACATTTTCATATAATCATATCACTGATGAACCAAATATCAAGCATATCATAATATTAGAAGTAAATTCAAGAATGGTCTAAACATAGTGCATGAACTATATATGAGCTAGTTATAGCATTGAAGGAAATATGGTTTATTTGCAAAAAAAAATCATAATGCCTAAAAATTTTACAGTAAAGTACTCTAAGGAATCCAAACTACTGCATTAATTACTATTGATTGACTCCTCAAGAGATTATATATTAAGTAAATTCATGGAACTCATACACAAAACAAGGCCTATAATTATTTTGTTAAGATCAAAGACTACGAATAAGTAACACACACACATATATATATGTAGTAGTAAATTATTTTTCAAGTTCTAATTATACCTGTTTGGAGAGAGAGTAAGCCATTGCTCTCTCCCTTCTAATGGCTGCTTCTTGTCTCATTTGTAGCTTTGCTTTAACTTCATCCACACTTCCTGGGACGTCACACCACCCTTTCTGAAAGTCACATATGTTAGTGTTTATGACATATACATATAAACTAAAATTCTATTTTGATCCCTCACGTATTAGTGTTTTCTCAATTCGGTCCCTCATAGATTTTTAATACCTGAGACTTGTTCAGAGGATCAAGTAAATGATTTCGGTTTCTTTCTGGGGACATGCTGACACTTCTTGCTTTGACGCGTGCTTGAACTCTAACAAGAGCCTGCATGCACCTAAGTGTGACTGCTGCTTGCTTTCTTACTTGTCTTCCACGAAATATTGCTTGTAGTCTCACCACTGCCCTTAATGCCCTCAGTGCTTGTCTTGCCTGCAACATGTGTACCAGAATAAGAACAAGTTGTAGTATGCACAACAATGTCAAGAAGAAACTAAACGAGAAAATTTACTTTTTGGTCCTTAAATTTGTGATAAAATTACATTTTAGTCTCTTGATATTAGAAATATACATGTTTTGGTCTCTGTTTTTTTTTAACAAACATGGAGTTATTTAGTTCACATACATAATATTTCAGGACTAAATATTAGTTAAAAAAATGTCTTTCTAATATTTGCAGACTAAATTGTAGTTTCTAGACAAATTAAGGGGCCAAAAGATAGGTTTTCTCAAATGGAGCTGACTCACCATTACCATGCTTTTTTATCAAATTTTGGTCTCTGATCTCTTTAACAAACATCAGCTATTTAGTTCATATACATAACATTTCAGGACTAAACATCTGTTAAAAAATCAGGGATCAAAATGTGTTATTTCTAATATTTAGAACTAAATTGAAGTTTTTGGACAAATTAAGGGGCCCAAAGTTAGGTTTTCTCAAATGAAGCTGACCCACCATGAGATAATGCTCTTTTCTCTCAATGAATATCATCAAATTCATAATTGTTGAATTGATCCAAATCACTGAAACAAAATTGTCTTCCACAGAATCTAATTCTATAGATTAACAGATCATGCTAATTTCCAAACTATTGCAATTTCAAGTCCTGGATTTCTGATTCCTCTCATCAGAGGCCAAATTCAGGATTTCTTCCTTAAGATGTTTAATGTATAGTATCTTTTCAGCTGAGTAATTGTACATTAGAAACTCAAAAATCCTTAAACATTACCAATTAATTCCATGAGAGAAACAAACTTGAAACGAAGATTTGAGAAGAAAACAATCAAGCACAAATTGCTAAAGATATAGACATATAGTGTCATTCTGCTATATATATTTATATTAAAGTTTGAACATTACCAAGAATCCTCGAAACAGAGCCTGAATTCGAATCGCGGCCCATTCTTGCTTGATCACCATGAAGCCTTTAGGTGGAGCTCTGACCACAGCAGCCATGGCTGCAGTGAATGCATCATCCAATAGAAACGAAGGACTTGATTTGTCTGATACGACGCCGTTTCCCTTCTTCACGCCTTCTGAAGAGTTTCTCCATAGCTTCCATTTCTTCTTGCTCTTATCACTACCACCACCAATCTTCTCCTGATAAAAAACCCAATAGCAAAACAATATAAAGAAGTAAAATTTACACATAAGTAAAGTTGATTATTTGATTCCAGAAGAAAGAAAAGAAGAAGAAGAAGAAGAAAAACCCCAAAAGAAGAATTTTGTGGAAGTAACATTTACACACACACTCAAAAAATAAAGAAGAAAATTCCAGAAGCAGAAATTTGGGTATGAATTAAGTAAAGTTGATTACTTGATCATTTGGGGTGGGCTTTTTGAGGGAAATGAGTGATTTTAACCATTTTCCAGAAGCACCCATTGGAGAAAAGAGATGAACTTGATGATGATGTTGTCGCAGAGGAAAAGAGCAGAGACAAGGCGTTATGTTATGTTATGTTGGGAGTTTTGGGGTTATAAGTGCAGCTTCTGATGGGCTTAATTAAGGGCATTAGCCATTAGGGAAAATTGTGAAAGTTAGAGAGAGAAAGTTTTGAAATTTGAAAACTTGTAGCTAAAAGAAGGAGAAAGGAATAAATGAAAGAAAGAAAAGAAAGAAGGCATAACGGTTACAATTTGACTTTTTTCTTTTTTTGATTTTTTTCCCATTTTCTCGCGTCACGTCATGCTCCGAGTTGACACTGATGAGTCATGAATGCGAGTCGCGACCATCGAGGATTAGAATATCTAGGAAACGACGCCGTTTTGTAGAAAAAATCAGGAGGCCCAAATCATGAGTTAAAATAAACCAAAGACTGAAACACGTTTGAAACTTTTAACCTTATCATTTTAAACACAGTTAAATAGATAATGAGTTAGACATTTATCATTTCGGTACATGAATGATTTTGGTGTCAAACTTGTAACCTTATCATTTCAGACACAGTTAAATAGATAATGAGTTATTAGACATTTATCATTTCAGTACATGAATGATTTTAGTTTTGACTCAAACTTTTTATTAGGGGTGAGCAAACCAACTCACCAACCCACGAGCCTGCAGAAACCAACCCAACCCGCAGCTATGGGTTGGGTTGGTTCGGGTTCGCGGGTTGGTTTGGGTTCAAAACTTGCGGGTTGGGTTGCGGGTTTGGAGTTTTTCAACCCAACTCGCAAGCCCGCATATAATTTTTTTATTTTTTTTTTTATAAATATTTATATGTTTTAATATAAATTTTGTATGTTTTCTTATGTATTTATACTATTAGTTCTTTATAAATAAGATATTTTTATTTTAAAATTTATATAATTACATATATGTATTACATTTACCTATTTTATAGAATATATTTTAATTGATTTATATTTATATATATAAAATCTATGTTTTTTAACATTTTTTATGTGTAAGTTTTTTTATTCACTACCCATAAATTTATAATAATATTTTTTTAATGAAAATTATAAAAAAAAAATTACAAACTCAACCCGCGGGTTCAACCCAACCCAACCCGCAACTCTGCGGGTTGGGTTGGTTCGGGTTGAGTTTTAAAAATCATAAAACCCAACCCAACCCACAGATTGATGTGCGGGTTGGGTTGGGATTTCCCCTCAACTCGCCCCAACCCAACCCGTGCTCACCCCTACTTTTTATCATCAAGTCTTAAACATTAGGATTGAAATGATAGTGGTAATAATTTTCAAGAATAATGACATTTTGTCCCAAAAATTCTATAATGTTTAACAAATAGGCGAGAGTAACTCATGGTTTAACAAAAAAAAAAAAATACTAAAAACTTATTATACTCCGTTATAAAAATGACTTCTTAAATTATTTTTTGAGTCAAAAGTTTATTTTGATCTCTAATGTTTACCTTAAATTCTGTTTTAGTCCCTAATTTTTTTTTTGTTTTAGTCATTGATGTTTTCCAACAGTTTCATTTTGGTTCTTAATAAGTTTCACAAGTAGTTCTTAACTATTAAATGTGATCATATCTCTCTCGTTTCAAGTCCAAATGTGACAAAATCGAAGCTATAAGTTACTCCTTATGAGTTCTTTCTCTTCTCACTTGGGGTCCATGGCAAATGAGGTCAAATTAGGCTTAGAACTAGGCCTGAAACTGGGTCACTTGTTTCATGAAATTGGTCATATCTATCTTGTTTCAATCCGAATGTAAAAAAAAAAAAAAAAAATCGGAGCTATGAGTTACTCTCGATAAATTCTTTCTTAGTCCAATTGGGTTCTGATAGGAATTGTGCCCTAGGGCCAATCCTTTTCTGTATATGTTATGAACATATGGATTAATTTATAGAGATAAATTAATGGTTTTCACATTATTAGCATGTTTACTGTGATTACGTCCATGATTAATTATACGATAATTAATCTAAATCTGTCCCTGATCGATTATTTTCGTGGGAGCGAAAATGAACTAAGATCAGCGTAACCTCAGTGCATGGGGATGCACGCATGCGATGCTAGAATGAGGTTATGGTGCAACTACGTAAGGGGTTACGAGTTGCTGGACTGACCCAGAGAGTCCTGCATGGGTTTAGTCATCAGCTTGCCTCTCTTGTACGCCTGTCACGACGCCTTAGACCTGAGGTCATCATTATTCCGGCGTTGCAGTTGTCAGACTTTGGCTTAGTCTAACGTTGCCCGTAGCAGGGTAGCCATAAGGGCTAAGTACGGGTCTGGTTGATTGCCGTGCTGAGGAATGTGGACTGACCAAGACTGGGATTTTGTTCCCCATTAAATTGGGAGATATCTTACTGGCGCCCTCGATGAGTCTGTCCAGG